>JAPKLW010007826.1:0-14330 GCA_026898455.1 Plectranthus barbatus | reverse complement strand
TCTGAATGTAAGAGCTTATGATGATGCTAGAATCACAATACCGCATGAAATAATATCCAAACTGGTCGGGCTCAAACACCTGCGCCTTCCAAAAAACTTGGACCACAAGCTATCCCACCCACTGGAACTGGATGGCTTGCAAGATCTTGAGACTTTGATTGGTTTCAATGCTGACATTCATGACATCAAGAGCCTCTCCAAATTGCAGAAGCTTCGGCATCTAGAAATACATGCTTCCAGCAATGATAGTTTGAAATCAATTATCGAGTTCGTTGGGTCCCCTGGTGCTCGCCAATATCGGACAAGCCTTTTGTTATGGTGCAAGTGTGATTTTACTTCACAAGAAGGAGGTACTCTTTTGCAAGAGGTGCTAATGTCTCCCAAACTAGATGCGCTGACAGTTTCCATGGTGCCGATACACAAGTTTCCAAATTGTGATAAGTATGCGTCTGAACATATCACTCAGATAAAGCTTATAGGGTGTAAACTTAGGGAAGATCCCATGGAAGCACTTGGGAAGTTTCCCAAGTTACAGAAACTGTGCTTAGGGTATGGTGCCTTTGTTGGAAGAGAGATGAGAGTACCGGATGGAGGTTTTCCAGAGCTGACATATCTTGAATTCCGTAGTCTGCCAAATTTGGTGGGATTGTTTGTGGGAAAGGGAGCTATGGAAAAACTTTCTGATCGCACATTCAGGCACGAGCAGTGCCCTAAATTTAAGTGCCCTAAACAGATGTTGACACATCTTCACCTGGCATAATATCTTGAAAGCTTTAGGTACCTACTATAATAATAATATTATTATTCTTCATCATGTTCATCACTCATTTCTGTATAAGATTCTGGGTTTTGATCAAAATTATTCTTTCAGAGAGCTTCATAAGAGGTTGAGAAATGCAAATTGCCAGGTAATTTTTTACTGTTACAAATCCCCATTTGGTTTCATATGTTTTGTTTATCCTTGATTCAGCAGATATTTGTATTGTTTCTGTATCCACTGAGAACTCTAACAAAAACTGAATCTTCGTAATCTCCGACTTTAACTGCGGTGTGATAAGTAGTTTTCAGAAACTCTGTTTACGCCCAAGTGTCAAAATTGGACTTTTTGAGTTCATGAACACACATTCATTTCTTCCTTCCACGCTAAAAATTTCTACAATTTTCACTCCCTAGATTTTCTTCAAACATGCATGAGTAGGAATACTTGATGGATAGGAGAGCACCAAACCAAGATTTCAGACATCCTATCGACAGCATTATTGTGATAAAGGTGGTGATGCCAGAGGAATTATTACCGTAAGGCATAGAGGGGAGGTCATAAGCATCTACACCGTAAAACTAACTAGTTTGCTGCGTGCGTGAAATTATATTAAATTCTTTATTATGTGTATAAATAATAGTAAAATATTACTCCCTCCGTCCCGGTGAAGTAGTCCCTTTTCTTTTCGGCACGGGAATTAAGGGTTGTGAGTGTAGTGGAATTAATATTTTATTGGTGTGTGTGAAAAAGGTTGCCATTTTAGGAAAATGGGACTATTCTATGGGACAAACAAAAAAGGAAAGTGAGACTACTTCAATGGGACGGAGGGAGTAAAACTCAATAAAAATCTTAATTTCTAAAAGAAGTTACTCAAATAATTAAATAATCACAATTTATTAATAATTTTATTTGTCTTATGTAATCGTTCCCTATACACAATTTTTCTTATACTGTGCAATTTTAAATGGGGAGGGTGTCCTTCTCTGCATTTGAATCCTTGAGGTCCGATATTGGGAATGACTCTATATACATTTCACCGCCACTTCTCATCTCTTTCATATATACACATTAATATTTAAGATTTTATGTGATCTCATTTTCATATTGCTTTCATAAATTTTAATAATATTAAATATTTATATCATATATAAGAGATATACATTTATTCTTGATATTGAAATAATTATTTTGAGATCAATCTTATAGTGCATATTCATATAATACATTACATTCCTTGGATTTCATGTTGAAGTTGTATTTAAATATTCTTGATTCATTTATATCCATAGAATGAGAAAGACATGTGGTAGAACCTTAAGCATATAATATAGTCATTATCAAATGCATTCATTTGTCTCATTTACTAAGAGATGGTGAGAAGAGGTATTTTACATTTCAGAGAGACTATTATACCATAAAAATGGAAATGCAAACACTTATATTAGATGATGTTTTTATGTGAGACAATGAGATATCCCCGCATTCTGAACGGAATTGTTGTTTTTGTATAGAGAATCTCGATCGGAATTATTAATTCAGTCGGAAACATAATGATGTATTTAAGTTTAAAAAATGATGTAATTATAAAATACATCATTTGCTAGGCTTAAATACTATCATTTTATATTCCGGTCGGAATGTGCTATGTACAATATGTATTCTGATTAAAATACGGGTTCCGAATGAATTCTCTGAATATAAAATGAGATTCACTTCATAAATCGGGTGTGCTATCTCACACACACATAATCTCACATGAGACCCACTCTAAAGTATTTACATATAAAATAGACAATTGCTTCTTCAAATTTTTTTAAAGAGAAATATAGTTATTTAAGTTTTAAGCTCGCACACATAGAGGTCCCCCGAAAAGCTCGAATTCATGATCTCTTGGCTACAGGTAATGCGTTTTCACCACTGCTCCCAACCAAGGGACTTCTTTTACATTTTTAGCATTATTATATCTTCAAAGCATTAAGTTTAAACTTTTAATCTGTGAGCAATATACCTATTCCATCAGTTGAAGTTGTTTCTGTGCTCCTGATCTAAAGTGCAAAGAATCAATTATTTCTTACTCTCCACACACACAAAAACAATAAATGAAACTTGCAGGATTCTAATTTCATTTTCCTTTCAGGGATCAGCCTGTGACACCAGTGCTCACTAAGAAGTAGTGAGGTACAAGTTGCTTGCAAGCTTTTTTTTACTGCTAGAAATTCCCATTTGCTATATAATTTGTTGCCAAGTTTTTTTTTTTCTTCTAATTATCTGTATTATATTAGGTTATGATACTCTCTATTTCTCTATCCCTAGCTATTTAAATATTCTAGTTGTTTAAGAGAACTCATGCATGATTTTTTAGGCCAAATATTCAATTATATTACAAATTGTAATGATACAAATTATTCGTGTTCTTATTTAAATATCAAACTAATCTTAAACTATGTAAATTTAGGATAAGATTAATTTTCCTGCACCGGAATGCCGATTAGACATGTCGATTTCCATGTCATTAATTAAAATAAATGTCATTAACTTATAAAAATCGACATGTTCGGTTAGCATTCTTGTGCCGGAATCAATCCTACCCTGAATTCACATAGTTAAAGATAGTTTGAGTATTTGAATAAAAATAAGAATAGTTTGTATTGTTTTATTAAAAGCACACATAGTTAATCGTATATTTGGCCCATTTTTAATTATAGGGAGTGGATCAGGTAAGAAAAAGTCTTCCGTGAGAAAATAAGAACGTTGCTTGATTATGTTTACAATATTGCTTGATTGTGTTTTGCTCGTTGCTTGATTACCAAGTTTGCTTGATTGTGTTTTAGTTATTGCTTGATTACTATGTTGCTTGATTATGTTTTAGATGTTGCTTGATTGCATATCAACCATTGATTTATCTAGATCCAATGGATAAAATTCATTTTTTTTTCTCATGTGAGTATTTATTCTTATTTGATCTCTTCCCTTTAATTATATTACATGCATTTTTAGAATACTGGACTCATGATGTGTTTCATATAGTGTTCACTAACCCAGAACACTTTGTAAATTGTTTTCAGGTTAAGCAATGGAATGAAGAGTGAGTCTTTATTATGTGTGGATTATGTGAGTATTAAGGGTTAATGGGTCATGATTTAAGAAACATTCTCTATATAAAACTATGCTTATTTTCACTTGTATTGCTTGCAAACAATGGATTATTGAGGCATATGTGTGAAATGGTGTTTGATTTTTGGTGGTGCTGGGTAAAAAGGCACTTCAAGTGTAAGATATTGTATGTTTTTCGCACTATTGGATATTAATTGAGTTGAGCTTGAATTAGTACTCCTATAATTGTTGAACTTGAACTCGAGCGTTCGAAATCTCAATTTGATGTTTAAGTTTGAGTTTCGGTTCAGGTTAGGCTCGCGAGCCTTGTTGATTTTAATATAATTTAGATTTTAAGCTCAACTTATTACTTATTTACAAGTTTAGCTTGACGAGCTTGACAACGGATCAAACTCATACTTCAAGAATTTATGCTGATCATCCCTAATGATTATTGTTGTTTCGTGTTTATGATCTGTGTACTTTCTCGCCTCCCTCTTTTGATTTTACTCCAATGGTCATTTGTGAAGTAGCTACAGATTCATTTTTAAAATATATATGTTATTCAAAATTAATATTTTTGAGGAAACTCCATTACCTTTCTGAGTGGCCTCTCAGAGCTCGTAGTCGTATCCCTAATCCAACTGTGAAGTTTGTGAATGCAATACAGATACGGTACCTAATGTCAAGCTAGAAGAAAGTAGCTTTGATTCTGTCTTTGGAACCCACTCCAGAACTAGAATTTTCACCATCAACTATTTCCATATATATAAAAAAAAATCGAAACTTCAATATTAATATGTCAAGTTAATATTTTCGGGAAATGGAAGATGAGATATATACATATCGAACTCTGTCAGCACATATCGAATTTTATTTTAGTTTTAATTTCGGGTTTTGAAGGGAGTTGAGAATCCTGAAAGTAAAAAATGATAAAGGATATTTATAATAGCTCGGATACAAAATGATCCTGCGTCTACTTTTTCTTCTCAACGAAGAAAAATCACTAATTTCAATTGTACACGATATTCGAATACAAATTACAATGTTAGTTTTTTTCTCTAACGGAGAGCTTCAGCTGCTCGGCATTGCAGTTGTCGGAGCTTTACCGGAATCCACTTCCTAGGTTCCTCCTTCTGCGTGATGAAGGTTCTCTTTTGAAACATTGATTAGTTGTCTTCTCAGATAGAATCTAGGATCTCAAAAGCGGCTGGAGGTCGGCTAATGGTTTCCGGAGGTCTCTTGTTAAAGAAGACACAAAACTTTTAGATAACTTTTAGAGAAAGTGAGAGTAAGCAATGATGTTCTTAGATGTGTGAATGTGCAACAATTCAGTTTTTTGCTCTTTTATTCAAGCCAGTATTTTTAGCCTCGCTTTGAATTGTATCCATTGTGGGGTAGATAAGCAACCCATGTTTTTTGCAAGTATCTGTTATACTCCCCCGTCCCAGCAGATTAGTCTCATTTTCCCCGTTAGATTTGTGAAACGGTCAATGATATTCCCTTCCAACCCATAGGTAATGCCAGTTTATTTGGTTTTCAAATGTAGTATTCAGTGCACATGAGGTTAGAGCAAGAGGTTAGAGCAATTCTGAAAATATTGTGAGTATTAGATGCATTGGCCTCAGTTGCTGGGGCAACTGGAAAAAGTGCCATCGATAGAGAAGGCTCGGTCCTTGTCTGTGAAGGTTGAGAAGTCTGAGGGAATGCAGACACCGGAGCTGCAGCCATCCAAGATGGCAATTGTGTAGATGGAGAAGTGTCAATTGTGGCCACCGGGGAGACTTGTTGGACTGGGGGAGCCGGAGCTTCTTCGGATTCTTCAATTTCTTCTTCAGGCAGACCTAAGTTCAGATCAAAAACTCCAGCAGGAACACTTTCCACGTCCGTTACTTGCTCAACTGAGCCCGTGGGAGGAGCCTCAACCACTATCTCTTCATCAAGTGAAGTGTTGGTGTCAACTAGACTAGTGGGTGGGAGCTCTTCCTCAGCTGTTTGAACAGCTGGACTTTCCTCAGCCGGCTTCTCAAATATGTGGCGGTCCTGTGATATTCAGAGAGATGAAACGAGTTTCAGAAAAGTTCATGAATAGTTGGGCCCCGGTTCAAATCATTCTTGAAAAAAGGAATTAATGCATAATCTTTGCTGGTTACATGAATTTTTAATGTAAAACAAGACAGAACGTAATTTCTCTACCACACACCACATCGTCAGAAGTAGTAGAAAAACAAAACATAAAAGCAGTCAGATGATTCACCTGGTTCACAGTATATGCTCTTTTAGGAGTAGTACCATAATGCTCTAGCCCCAAGTACGGCTGCACCCAAGCCCCATAAACACCTCTTCTCTGGAAAAGAAACGGAGACAACTTCCTCAGTCTTAATGGGGGTTTCAGTGACTAAGATTATATCTCCTTAACTATCACAATACTCAGGAAGAGAAGTAGAAAGCCAAGGACCTGAAAACAGCTAGAGACAATGTCAGAGTCGTCAAGATACTCTGGACGTCCCAATGACACAAAGGCAAACTTCCACTGAGTTTTTCCACAAAATAAAATTACCAGAATGTTCAGAGGCAATGGGAAAGAAAGCATGAACTCTCATAAGTCATACCAGTAGTACCACTTACCTTAGAGAACTCTTCATTTGGAACCTGCAATTTCTTTTGAATGCGGGGTTTAATATATGCTAATGCATCACCTTCATGAATGACCAAAAAAAATGGGTCCCCAAAATTCTTGACTTGCTGTGAAGGAAAAACAAGCATTTCTTTAAATGGCTAAATACCCCTTCCCTTACCTAATTAAAAGCCTAAAGTTCAGCAAAGGATGCATTACCACTTGGTTCTGGGCAATCTCCTTAGTGAAATGGTAAACACGAATCAAACGATCGTTGGGCCCAAGATTCTTTTCTTCTTCTGGAATCTAAGATAAAACAAAACCACATAAATGTATGCTTAAAATCTAAGAGAACTAAAAGGACAGTGTATAAACTGTGCATATGAATCACATGAATGAGAATGAAATAATGCTTCGATAAGAGAGTTAACCTCCTCAGCACACAAAGTCCAATACTGGTCATTTATGTTCTCAATTTTCTCATGCATAGGAAAAATCTGCAAACATAAGAACATACATTAAGATTATCAATAGTGAACAAAAGTTAAGCTTCAATACGCCAGTCAGTGATCAGATGATGGTTGAAATTATTGGCATAGTGCATAAACTTCATGCCATGCAGTCGAGCAACAATACGCCAATCAGGGATCAGATTAGTTACTATAGTTATTTTGAATCTAATAACAACCAACAACATATTGTGCAACCAGAAAATCCCCCTAATTAAATCTCAGGGTAGGACTGCCTCTGAAATGAATTAAATGACCAGAAAGATTTTTCTTACACATCAAAAATCAAGAAGATGTCTGAGCCGCAGTAATTACCCTGTAAATCTTGTGGTGGAAAACTTCAAGCAACCTAAGCTCGACATTTGGGTGAGATAATTCAACCTGTTAAGGTGCAAAAGATGTGAGATGTTTATTATGCGCTGCTATTTTCTAATTTACATCTCAATTGAAGAATTACAAGGACCTCTAAAACAAAAAAATAAAAACATAATCCAAGAAAAACTTTCAATGAATTAATCATTTCAATGAAGTTCAAAGACCAGTTTTACTTCATTCTCAGTAGTACAACTAATGAAGAAGCAATGAGCTCAACTCAAAGTCTATGGCTAGGGTCTAATAATAGAAGATGAATGGAGCAAATGGCTAACCTTTGTTTTGATCTAATTGAGAACATCCCCAACAGTACTTTGCTTTGGCAATCTAATATGAGGATCACAGCCTGAGAGAGGAAACACAGGCTTAAAATAATGATATTGTAAATCTTCAGTAAATAATCATAATTAAATGTTAACAGACAATATCAGCACCTCATCCTTTGTAGCATGATGAAAGGCGACTTTCAGCGTTTTAAGACATTGCAACTCTGGAAGAGGAATATCCAGTACTTCATAATACAGTATATCAGAGATCTGAAAAGAGAAACATAAATACTCCCTTCGTCCCAATCTATTGGTCACTCTTTCCGTTTTCGTCCGTCCCGATCTATTGGTCCACTTTCTATTTTTGGCAAATTTATAATAATATTATATTGATTTTAATTATATAAAAAAAAAAAAAAACTGAAATTCCTAAACTACCCTTCAAACCCTAAAACATTTTACCCCCCCTACCCCCGCCGTTTACCCGATTGATTAATCGACCCTAAAACATCTTGCTTCTTCATTCCTCTTCGTGCGAACCCTACCCCCGCCGCACCCGATTGATCCGCCGTTTACCCTAAACCTCCAATCGGCCGGCCAATCTAGCGGCCGGCGTCTTCCCTTCGTGCGATCCGCCGTCTTCTCTTCGTGCGAACCCTAAACACGATCGCCTCTCTTCGTGCGATCCGCCGTTTTCCCTAAACCTCCAATCGGCCGCCGTCTTCTCTTCGTGCGAACCCTAAACACGATCGCCTCTCTTCGTGCGATCCGCCGTCTTCTCTTCACCTCCATTCGATGGATCCGCCGGCCAATCTAGCCGCCACCACCCCTCTGACCGCCATGATGAAACCCTCGCCGGCCGGTTCTTCGATTGCAGACGAAGCGTTGCACGTGATGACGAACCCCACGGCCGCCGGTTCTCCGCCACCAGTCTCCGATGCAGGTGATGTTTCCTCGACCGAGATCTGTTTCCGTCCTTGCTCTCTTCACTCTTTTACTGAACCGAACCATTCTGATTCATGCGCCGATGGATCCGATGCCGCCGGAGGCTTGGAGGCGGAGATTGGCAGGCCAACTGATCGTTGTTTTCTGAGCGGCCCTTACACGAAAGAGTGGGAATGGCTGGCGGCTGAAGCAGAGGCATTGAGGCTTGAAAAGGAAGAGATCAAGGCGGTGGTTCGACAATTTTGGCAAATATACTTTCCCAACATCCGGTTATTTCTAATCCTTTGATGGCTTTTACTTAATTGTGGTCTGCATGTTTGGTTATTGGTCTGCAATGTTTGGTTTCTGGTTTGAGATGTTGGCTTGTGGTCTGCAGTGTTTGGTTTGTGGTCTGCAGTGTTTGGCTTCTGGTTTGAGATGTTGGCTTGTGGTCTGCAGTGGTCTGCATTGTTAGTTTCTGGTCTGAGATGTTGGTTTGTGGTCTGTAGTGGGAATTTGTGGCTAATGATCTGAAATGATGCAATTGTACAACATGCACACACTTCAGATACTACAATTAAATTGCTTTACACAGCTTTGGAGTGATTTCAAACATTGATAGATTGTTGATACTTTTTGCAAGCTAGTCTTTACATTCATTCATTCATTCTTGAGTCATTCACATTCATACACTTAAACCTTTGAAATTTACATTAATGCATCCAAAAGCTTTACAATAAGTCTTCAGCTTTCAGCCACATTAATGCATCTAAAAGCATTTACAAAAAACCTTAATGAATCTAAAAGCTTCACAAAAAAAACTTCAACTTTCAACCTTTACATCACTCATGTCATCACTATTCCTAAATCAACAATCAGCTTCTCCAATCCATGTGTTTGCCCCTGCTGCATTAGGTACTCTAGGCTTTCCTTAACCAAATCCTTAGGAACTTCTAGATCCTTAGGTAATTCATTCAGCAACAGTAAAGAATTCTTCTTCATGTGAGGGATTTTGTAGTTGTTGCATCCCTTAACTGTGATAATCTCCTTCAAGCAGCACTGTAAGCTTAGGAAAACTTTGTTTAGAGTCATTGCTTCAAGAGTGTTGAAGCTACTTATAACTGCTTTCACTAAATCTGTGGCATCCCTGCATTGATGTTGCTGCTGTAAGCTTTGAATTGCTCTAAAAAAGCCTAAGTCATTCACATTGCAATCTGGGCTGTTTGGTGGTTGTTGAACCAATGAAATCTTAAACCCATCACCATTCCCAACAGCTTGAAAGTCTAGGTCTTCATTTCCAATGTGTGGCCTTGCATTGTCTTGTTGAATGTAGATAGTCTTACTTAAACATTCAGGTCATTTTGATTTAATTGCTGGTACAATGATTTAATTGCTGGTACAATCTGAGATATAGGAACATTTATCAATATAAACATAACAAGAACACATGTTTACATTACAAGAACACATTTATCACATAGGTTCAGCAATAATAAGATTATTCTTACAATCTGGACAACTAAAGAATTCTAAAATTTTCACCTGATTAATCAAGCAGTCCTTTATCACTTGCTTTGTGATTGATTCCACTGGTTTTATCTCCATTGTGCCTGCAGCCCTCCTCTTGCTATTTCTCTTAGCCTTCACTTCTTCAGTGAATGGCCAAATCCCTATTTTTCCATCGAAAACAACATTTCCTTCTTCTGAAAAGATAGGTCTACACACAGCACACATGAACATAATTTTTGGGATGAATTTTTTACTCTTGCATGTTCGAAGCACTTCTTCTTCACCTTCAGTGATGTAGTACTTGTGTGTATTCTTGGTTAGATAGAACCACTTCTAATCAATGTGTACAACATTTTCCATAGGTTTAAATCTTAGGATATCCAACTCTTTATCATAATCCACAGCTTGCAAACTGAAACTCAACCTAGTCAACATGTTAGGAGCTGTCAAGGCTGGTTTAATAGCATTACTATGTGGCCTGATCAGATGTGATTTAGCCCATCTTCCTACTACAGATTTAGGAATGTTAATACTCTCAGCCAGTGCTCTAATTGTCCCTCTCTTTTGCATCTCAACTTGAGCAATTTGAGACAGGTTTACCTCTATTTTTCTGTGGCTGATTCTTTTCTTTCTTTTGTTAACTGCATGCATAACTTCACCTCTTTCCATTTGTTTTGTTGCAGATTCCCAAATCCTTGATATGCTTCTCTTGCTGCAGTTGAAAATGGAGGCAGCCTCAACCATTTTCCCCCATTTTGGCTTGCCATTGATGCAATTCCCTAGCAAGAATTGCATAATTTCCTCCTTTGTTGATGCTGGAATGTCTTTGTTTGTACCCATTTGTGTAATTTTTGATAGAATGTGTAATGGTTTATCTTTTCAGCCTATTTATAAACATGTTCTGCGGCTGATAGGCTTGTAGATGAAATATTTGGTGGGAGTTTTAAATCTCTGAATTTCAGTTTTTGTATCATTTCAGCTCCCACCAAAATATTTTGGTGGGAGTTTTAAATCTCTAAATTTCAGTTTTTTTAGTTGGTTGTTTTATTAGTATACCCTTTTTGGTCATTTACCATCTTTTTATATCCACTCAACTTTTACAACATCAATATTTTATTAATTTTTTCCACATGCATTGGTTTGTGTGCAAAAGTGAATGTGCCCAATACATAGGGACGGAGGGAGTATATATATATATATCAGTCACCAACCAGTTGCATCAATACTTCTTTTTCTTTTTTCTTAATAGGAAGAGGAGAAACAAAAACAAAAAATCACAAAAAATAAAATTTGTGGATGGAAAACTTTATCTTTGTCGCATTACCTGATTGTAGTGAACAAGCATGTCTAGCAAATGATCAACTGACCTATATTTTATAGGATTGGGCTTTGGTTGTTGAGAAAAGCATATGTGAGGAGTAAGCCTGATTTTTGATGGATCATCCAAGCCAAGTTGTTGGGCAACTCTTTCCACAACATCATCATAAGTGTGATTTTTTGCTCTGTAAGTTCATGCCAGACATGTTCACAGACAAATCCACCAGAAAATAGAGAAATAAAAGGAATGGTGCATGAAAGTCGTAGTCCTCAACAATCTTTGTGCTGGCACATGATAGTACTCACAATTCTAGGCAAAACGCGTCTTCCTTGGGCCTTTCCAAGGCTCGAAAATGCACAACCTGTACAAGAAAAATTAAATTATTAAAAGAAGTTGGTCTCTATATCCAAACAGATAACAGAAAAGTTCGGGGAAGCTCTTACTAACAAGAAAGAACCTAACTATGAAATACATTAATAATGCTCATCGACTGCAAAAGCTCAGCATATGTGCTTTTGACAACCTGGAGCCTAAGTCTAGGTTGCACTATCTGCAAGAAAGAAAAGGACCTGACGATTTTTCACATACTCCAAATATGAAGGAACATCTGGGAAACGAATTTGCTCCTTGCATTTATCCAGAGTTCGTTTCTGGAAGCAAACAATATCCCCATCTTTGATCTAGGGAGCAACAACAGGAGGGGGGTTGGAATAATTACATAATAAAGTCGGAAAAAATGAATAATCATAAAAAATAGTGAACCTGACTGAACCGGAATGAAGCTCGTTTAACAAGGCATTCACACATAACAGATGGCTCAAATTTTATCTCCTGTAGAATTAGTAACAGAAGATAATGTGATGTTAAATGTGTGTCAAAGGAATGAAAGGATGTAATCTTCTTTTACACTAAATGTGCTTTAATGCTGTGGCAGACTAACCTTAAAAAGTTCAATTTCTTCATCAGGTGCCAATCCAGCCATTTCATTAAGTTTTGATAAGATTTCAACGGGCTTTTCAGCCTTATTGACAAGAAGCCGCCCAACATATCTGTGAATATCTCATTTGTATAATCTGATTCAAAATAAGAGAAAAGGACAAAGATAATATTATGCAAAAAAAGAAGTACCGAAGCTCTTCTTTCGAGCTTCTTTCTCAGGATCATAACACTTAAAGAAAAGGAGTACATCTTCCTCATTTTTTTCTGGTGGAGGAACAGGACATAAATCCTATACATTCAGAAAAAAGAGAGTTAGAGAAGGGGTAATAAAATTCCAGAAATATCACTTCTACAATAAGCAACAGAATAATGTAAGTTATAAATTATTATAGAGATACCAGTCCAAACTCTACTTCCAGAAATAATTTCAGCTCTGCATTGTAAGCCTTATTGGATACTTTACCCAATGCTCCAACCTGCAGAGCAAAAATAGGGCTTAACCCCCCCCCGCGGCGCAAAACTCTTAAGAACTGAAAAAGTACGACAAGGTGAAATGAGAAGGCCAAAAAAGAACTGTCATAGTGATAATTAAATTAAGTTTCGGCAAGAGGTTCAACAAACCAAACCAGATCAGCTAACTATAATGCACATAAAGTTAAAACAAAGTGAGGCATTCAGTAGCCCTTTGTGTAATCTAAATCACTGAAAATATTATAAACAATGAATTGTCACAAAGAAACTGGACTAAAATCTACAAATTAAGATTGAAATGCAATTAGAAGAAGTAGTATACAACAACTGTAAGACAAACATGGTGCACTCTTAGTTTCTTATCACCAGAAAAAATTAATATAAATAAAATTAACAAAATAATGGGTCGTTAAGCCAAAGTGTCTATAAACTATAGTTGTTATATTTTATTTTGAGTTAAGTTGAGTTTTTGAGTTTTTACCAGTTGAGAGGGCATTTCATAACATATTTCCAAAATATATTTAAAGCAATACCCGATATGCAAGGTAACTAAGAATTCTCATAAAACATTGTTCCCCATTACATAAACCTATTGGAAGAAAACACTTACAGTTTGAGCTTCCTCTTGCGGTGTCAATGGTCGGTTCGGACGATAAGTATGGTTCTCCCTTTTGGCCCATAACCAGAAGCGCTGAAATTGAACTGGAACACCAAATTCCTTGGCAACAACTACCTTCATAAGAAACCACAGATTAAACAGCATTTTACTGAAAACACAAAAAACTTAAAAATAGTAGATGCCTCAAATGCTTACACGGCACCAATAAAAATAAAAAGGTAAAACCAAGATATAGAAACATACAAGTGAGAATGAAAAACTGTAGCAGACCAACAAACACATGTACAAACAGCCACAGACACTAAATCTCATTTACTTATTTTTGTTCCCAGGTTCGTTTTATAGCGAAAGGCAAGAGTAAAGATGGTAACATGATTCACCATGTTAAGAATTTGCTATTTTTTTCACATAAATTAATACTAGAGGATTCAGCTATTTTCTGTCTCATTTCGAGCAAAGAAAGGACATATATATTAATTATATTGCTAAAGGCAATGTTTCAAAGTTAAGTTTTATCATTGGTAATATCATGTATGGAACTCTTGATCTCGAGAATTTCAATGTGGACTTTCTAGGCAAATGCAGTCTTTAGCCAAATAACTCCAAAAGGATCTGTCATTGACTAGCTACATATATCATCAGCAATGGCAGTTTCCATCTACGGACCATGACATGATACAAATCCATAAGAATTGTACTACACATGTATAAAAGGAAACATACTAGGTTTTTTAAAACACAAATTAAACAATTTTCACTTACCAAGCAAGCAACAACATATCTAGCAACTTCTATTGAAAGTGTAAACCCCAATCAATGAAAGGGTAGACTCCTAATAATGGAAGTTTAGTTAGTAGTATCATTAAGGCTAGTTTTGTGGACTTTTTGTAAAACCCCTACTTTAAATTATGTACTAGGCATGATATAAAAGTT
>JAPKLW010007825.1:0-14331 GCA_026898455.1 Plectranthus barbatus | reverse complement strand
GAGGGAGTATATTGAAAACAAAAAATTGCTTCTATGGGAATATATACTCTCTCTCCACATGAAAGGGTGAAAATTAGAGGGAAAAGAAAATGAGTAATAGATTAGATAGCGTGGGAGTGGGAAGATACAAGGTTGTCAGCGTCGTATGTTAGAACAATAACCTACCTCACAAATGCAAACAAATAAACCACAAAAATGAATGAAAAATAAGAGGGACAAAATTTACAGTGGCTGCACATCTGCTCCGGTTGCCTCTTCCTCTTGAGTTCCAGTCCACCACTCCGTCTCATCGAACCCGATGGCGAATCCCGATGAAATCAACTTCTTGTAGAGCTCAGGCAATATGAGTATGGTTCTTGCTGTGTTGCATTGTAATCCAAATATTTCTAGTGAGTCTTTGCGAGGGACCGGCTGGAGACGCCATGCAACAACTTCACAAACCCGAGGAAGCTCAGCTTCCCGTCGGTGTGTCTGATCCAGTCGTGAAGAACAACATGAACTGGAACAGAAGGGCTGAGCCCAAGTTCCTGCACCAAATTGGATGTAATGTAAGGTTTTAGTTTTCATGCTTAAGCTTAACTAGGAGAAAGAATCTTACCGAAGCTAACTCCTCGATCATGATCGTCCGGTTGCCATCCTTGTCAAAGAGCTCGTAGGCGCAGCGTGCGTGTTGTTCCCATCTATCGAGAGCTTCCAGCTGATAAACACTTAGAGCAGCGCCACAGAACTCTTCAAAATCCATTCTTCTATATTGGAGTGCACTGAGCTGTTAAATGTAAACGCACAAGTAAACAGTTAGCACCGCGAAATCTTGATATCACAGCCACATCTCATCTGGAGCTCACCGAAGAAAGAAAATCAAAAATCCGAGATTCGTTCATGGCATCTGTAGCCATTTTCTTCAAGGCCTGCCGAATAACAGAAGATGATGAGACCAAGTCTTGATTCAAACATGTCATAGTAAGAATGATCTGTCAAAGCACCAACCGTTTTGATGTTATCTAAACTTATGGTGCCGTTTTTGTTCGGCTCCAGAAGCGCGAACTGCTCCCTCAGGTAGTAGAGTTCATCGGCAGTCAGTGTTTTTGATAAAGCCTGCAGAGATCGATGAAAGGGAGAGATCAGCCTGTAAGATAATCAATCAGGATAATTCTTGCATGACTTGCCAACAAGTGATACACTCTCTTCGAGTTGCTTTCGCGTATATAATCTGATGATCGAGTCAATTCCATGATTATAAGTTCATGTACTATTTCAGGCAATGACTTATCATCATATTTATGCAGAAAATAATGGAGTAAAATATTAAACATGTTTAATCTCAACTCTTGAAACTGAAGGGCAGGAGATCCCACTCTAAGCAGAAATATATGAACATAGGTCTGAATATTGAAGGAGCATACAGTATACCCACCCGTAACGCAGCTTTTCGTAGGGGAGATGATCGCATATAAGCTTTCATGAGCTTAAATATTAATATATCCAATGGAGGTTTTATATCACTGGTATTTCTGAGCCATGGGTGACCTGAAGCAAAAAAAAAACTAGACAGTGAGAAGCCATATTTTTCTGAGGGGAGCAGTAGCATATGGCACTCACACATGGCTTGAGCTGCACTCATTCTTTTCCTAGGATCCTTGTTTAGCAAACGTTTGACAAAATCTTTTGCTTCGGAAGACAAAGTTGGCCAGGGTTGTTCTTCGTATGTCGGTTCAGCTTTAACAACAGCACGAAAGATACCGGATTCAGTACGTGCCCAAAACGGCCGGCTCCCACATAATAGTATGTAAGCTATTACTCCAACACTCCAAACATCAGCCTCAGTGCTGTATGCCCTGTGTAAAACCTCAGGTGCCACATAATACGCACTGCCTACGATGTCATTGAGCCTCTCATCTGCAAAAAACCGAATCAGTATCAGTCTAGTCGTGTCAATATTCACCTTCAGCACAAAGACATTTTTTGATAGAACAAACCTGGTTTCACAAAATCTGATAATCCAAAATCTATAGCCTTCAATGTCGAGTCATCTTCTTTGGATGTAAACAAGAAATTCTGATCAAGCAGCACGCGAGAGTTAGACACCACTGTAGATAGTAGTAGGAAATCCAACATGATAGTAGAATCTCAATATCTCATACACATGAACAGAGCATAAAAATGGCAATTTATCTTCTCCGTAATGCCTGCTGGGGAGCAGATCGGGCACATGTAGATGCAGCTACAACTGATTTCATGACATACAAATAAATGAACACTCATGCCTCTAACACTAAACAACGTGACTTAGACCAATTATTATGTGCCACTAAATCTATACACCCTAAGGCCTAAACTCACTTTACCTCGGGTTTAAGATCTCGATGTACCACGCCCTGGAGATGGCAAAATGCTACAACGTTTAGTATTTGAATCATCACCGTTTTAGCATCATCTTCTGTATACTTCCCACCCCTGCACACACAGAAATTTTAATCTAGTACACAATGCATCTCACAAACTTATTCGAGCTTAAGAAACACGATTTTATTTTCTTAAGTAAGCAAAAAAACTCATACAAAACCAAATAGGTACCTTGACAGTATTTTATCTAAGAGTTCGCCTCCTTCACATAACCTGAGAAATCAAGTCAAAGTCAAATGTTAAACAAGGTATCTTAGAAACATAAGAAACCCCTGGTTTCGTACCAACTTTTACCCATTCAAAGCAAATGTAATTCCATCAAGTCAAATAATCGGAAAATACTTCAAGAATACCAAAGGCAAACAGAACCTACTCCATTACTATGTAGACATTGTCATGATCTTCATATCCATCATAAAATTGTATTAGGTTGTTGTGCCCTGTCAAAGCTCTCAATATCTTCACTTCCTTTCTTACATCTTCAATGGCTATAGCTGTAGTCATCTGGTGAAGAAATAGCAACCAACATCAGAAAAAACATATCCGAAAAGATCCATACATCATCATCATCATATTTCCAACAGTTCGAATAAACGGCAATCAAGATCCGCACATTGATCTTTCATCTGCATAAAACTAAAGAAAAGATAGGCCTTTTTGAGACTAGCATTCACATGAAAAACTTGTAATATAATGAAAACTCATTCTTGGAGACATTATACATAAAAAAGTTGACAGAATCAAGCTTCGTCTCGCATAGAACAGACCTCAACAGCACAAACCCCACTACGATTAAAACATCAGATCACCACAAAATAAAGAAAAAAACAGACGGTAAGACAACACAAACCACAATGAGAGAGAGAGAGAGAGCTCCATTACCTTAGCTTTAGGTATGACCTTAACAGCCACCTCCTGGCCCTTGAGCTCCCCCTTCTTGAACTTGGCCTTGCAAGTATACCCAAAATGCCCTCTCCCCACCTCCTCCCCCACCTCATACTTGCTATAAAAGTTCTTCGAAAAACCGAAACTTTTATCCAAACCCGCCCCCTCCACCTCCTTCCCCTCCGGTATCGCCGCCTCATTCGGCTTCACCGAGCCGTGCCGCCGCGCAAGCACCGCCTTGATGTGCTTCGCTGGAGATGGCGGCGGAAAGGGCCGCTTGAAAAATCTCCTCGGCGTCCCACTACCCGGCGCCGGAGATCTCGCCGGAGACTTCTTAGAAAACAGGTAATGAGCTGGACTTGGACTGTAAAACGGGAAAAAGGGAGATTTTTTCCCCGCTTCTTGATTTCCCTCGTCTCTCTTCTTCTCGAAGTTTCCAGAACTTGTCACATTCTCGCCGTTATTATTCGCCGGAGCCGGGTTGTCGCCATTGGGAGCCGGAGCATAATTATCACCAATCTCATCCGATGAATGAGAATTGAGCTCTTTTGAGGGTTTGGGTTTAGAAGTACATACACCCATTTCCGCTCCACACACAAAATCTCAACTTTCCTTCTCTCTCTATTGCTCCGCAGCTCAAAATCTCGTTTGCAAACCAATTAAAAAAAGAAGAAAAAAAAAAAACTCTCGAGTTTCAAAGATTTGAATGCATTTTATAAAGGGGATTCAGCTTTGAATCTGAGCCAAAGAAGAAAGTGAGAGAAGGAAGCAAGTGAGAGAGAGAGGGATCTTCGGCGAAGGTGATAAAAAGTAAACGACGATGGGTGCTTTGGAATATAAAGGAAAATCAAAAACTCAAAATTTGAAAAAAGGAAATCGATTTTGGGTTTAAATAAAAATAAATTAAAGACAATGAATGTAGGGGCAATGGTGGTCCAGGGCGTGCAGTTGAGATCCACGTGGCATGATGCGGTGGGGTTGATTGTGGATTAACAAGTGAGAAATTAATTAGTTTTATTTTATTTTTCCTGATAATAAAATAATAATAATAATAATATATAGGGATGGGTGACGAAGGAATTTCTTGATTAAGTTGTCTGATTTGTTTGCTTTTGATTGTCAAGATTTTTTCTTTTTGTTTTTTACTGCGTATTTTCGCCTCTAATACTTGCAAAGGATTGGCCGATTGATTATTAAATAAAAAAGAGTTCGTCTCTTTACAGACGGTCTTATCATTTTTTTAATGTGAGACGAATTTCAAAATATCATTTCAATAAGTTAAATACATCATTTCATTTCTAAAAATTACATTATTTGCAACAAAGAAATATATCATTTGCAATAAAAAAATACATCATTTTATTAAATTCGTCTCACAATAAAAATGGTGAGACATTATTTGCAATAAAGAAACACATCATTTCATTAAATTCGTCTCACAATAAAAATAATGAGACCGTCTCATCTGAGAATTTGGGATTTGGATCCTCTGCTGTGCATATAGGCACAGTATATGCACAGCAGGGGGTGCTGTTACACACAAGAATAAAATATTAACCTATAGCATAAGTCAATAAAATATTAAATCCGAGAATTTGCCAATAAAAAATTATAAGAGGTCCAAATACTGCCCAAGAAAATACAATAAAACCCTATCGCCAGAGGCGGACGAATGTAGGGAAATGGGGTACACTTGTATCCCAAATTTTTATTTTATTGTTATTAAATTATATATATTTGTTATTATTTATATATTTTTATATAATATATCCCCAATTTAATTTTATTTATATATTGTATCTCCAATTTTAAATTTTTGGATCCGCCTCTACCTATCGCAATTGATTAGTTAATCGTATTCTGAATTTAGACTAAGTTTTAAATTCTTCTTCTAGGTTATAGTTATAATGATTACATACGATGGATTTAGTTAAAAATCAAATCAATTTATTTCAATCATTAACTATCGAGATTTATAAAAACTCAAACCAATTTACTCAATTACATATATTCACGTTGATTATCCAAGTTCAATCTTTTTTTTTTCTTTTTCTTCAAACTAGCGATGACAACACTGACATAAAGAATTAGAAAAACTTGCTAATCGTCTAACACATTCTTCATTTTATAATAATATTGGTATTTCATCTTGCGTTACATAAAATTATTAAATTTAATTATTGTTAAAAATAAAAAATATTAAATATTATTTATAATTTTAGTAAATTAATTTATATCTCATATAAGTATAATATTATATAAATATATATGAGAGTGATTATATGAGAGCCAACTTTACCATGTGAAAATAAGAACCAATCTCGGTCATCCAAAACATGAAATCAACAACTCAGATTTAATATCGTCCACGTTTCATTATTGTTTGTATTGACCTGCATTATTGTAAAATGAGGGGTAATTTTGTACTTACATGAATTCAAATCTTTTTATAATCTAAATTAAATCTCGCTTTTCTTTGTTTCCTTTGCGATTTGTGATTTGACATCTTCATTCCTTCTGCGATTATATAATTATGAAATCTGCTCGTCATCGTCTTCGTTCGTCATTGTTTGCGTTTATCGTATGCGTTCGTCATCATCTGTATTCGTCCGTTATCGTCGACGAGTTATGGATGCTTTGAAAGGTAAGAATTTATATATTCCATCTGTTATGTAATAAAAGCAGTTGTTTTCTGATATGATGTTCGATCATTAGTTATCAGATTACGATGATAGAATCGAAGTTTCATTGTATATGTTATTGATGATTTATTTGCAGATATTGAATTTAGTTTCGTAGATTGTTGTTTTTTGTTTGGTGTTTTCACTCTTAATTGTTTAATTAGAAGATGTGCATTATATATTGTTATGAATTGCATTATATATTTGTAGTACTTATGTTATATGTGATTGAGTGATAATTAGTTTATGTACAATTGCATTATATGTGATTCAGTTATAATTAGTTTATGGAGGTTCTGGTTCGTTATGAGAATCATTATATAGATCGAATACATGCATTATATGTTGTTATGAATTGTATTATATGTTTGTAGTACTTATGTTATCTGAAAGAGTGATTATTAGTTTACCTACTTTCAAATTTGTTTTATATGTGCATTATATAATGTTAGAACTTGCATTATATATTTGTAATAGTTTCATTATAGGTGTGACAGTTATAATTAGTTTATGGAGGTTCTGTTCCGTTATGAGAACTCATTATATAGTGCAAATACATGCATTATATAGTTATGTATCTTGCATTATATGTTATAAGTTTCAAATTTAATTTATGATTTTTTCTGTACAGATTCTTATGTTTCAAAGTGTGATAATTCTATAAAGCCTTATGTTGGAATGCTATTTAGCACACTTCGGGATGGTATTGAATTCTATGATGGTTATGCTAGGTTTTCTGGTTTTGATACACGTCTCTCTACTTTAAAAAAGATTGGTGATATTATTCTGTGGAGATATATAGTCTGTAGTAGGGAGGGTGAGAAATTTCATGAAAAGGTTGAAAACCAGAATCGTCCGTTAGTTGAATCTAGGCAGAAAAGGAGAAAACATTTATCGATGAGATGTGGATGCATGACGAAGATGGTTTTGAAATATCATGATGGAGGTTCATACTTAGTTCATTTATTTGTTGAAAATCACAATCATCCATTAGTTGAAGCTTGGTTTCAGCATTTTATGAAGTTGAATCGTCAAATTGATATTGTTCATCAGAAGTTTATTTTGGACTGTGCGAGAACAAATATAGGACCTACACAGTCATCTCGTTTGTTAAAAGAATTTCTTGGCGGGTGTGATAGTGTTTGTTCTGCTGTAGATGTTAGGAATTACTCTCGAGATATGAGAGCATTTGTTGATAGTGTTGATGCACGAATGCTTCTCAATGAAATGACAAGGAAGCAGCAGATTTGTTCAGCATTTAGTTATCATTATCATTTGGATGAAGAGGGCAAGTTGATAAGACTCTTTTGGTCTGATTCTATCTCGAAGAAGAATTATAAAGTTTTTGGGGATGTTGTTGCATTTGACACCACATATTCGACAAACAAGTAAGTTTTTTTGTTTCATTCTTTGTTCTTATATATATATATATATATTCATTACTTTATTTACGTTCTTTCATTATATGAATCATACATATTCATCTTATAGTTATTGAATCTGCATTATATGTTTCTTGTGCTATCTGATAATGTTTAAATTCCTAATGCATTATATGTTGTATTCTTTTTCATTATACAATTTTTAATTATGCATTTTATAGATTTGCAATATGCATTATATGATTGTACATTTTGCATTATATGGTTTCTGTGTTAAATCTGTGTTTGTAGTAAACCAGGGTGCATTATATAATACACATACTTGCATTATATAGCTTTAGTATATGCATTATATGGTTATTGTGTTATGAAGTCAAATATAATTGTTATATGTATTTCATTTTCAGGTATTGTTTAATATTTGCTCCTTTTACAAGCAAGGATAATCATGGGAAACCTGTGACTTTTGCTGCTAGTTTGTTGTCTAAAGAAGATTCTAATTCTTTTTCATGGTTGTTTGAGAGATTTCTTGAATGTATGGGTTCAGCTCCGAAAATGATTATAACATATCAAGATTTAGGTATGAAAGTTACAATTCAAAGAGTTTTTTTGGATACGAGGCATCTTTGGTGTATGTGGCATATTATGTTGAAGATTGCAGACAACGTTTCGAAAGAGTTGCATTCTAATGAGGATTTCAAGAGTGATTTGTTGTCATATGTGTGGTCTGAGTTGATTGAGCCAGATTTTTTTGAGGAGGGCCGATATCACATAATGGTGAATTATGGATTAGGGGATAATAAATGGTTTGATTCTATGTTTGAGTCTAGAGAATATTGGGTTCCAGCTTTCTTTCGTAATTTCCCAATGAGTGGCTTAATGAAGACGACTTCACTATCTGAGTGTGAGAATAACTTCTACAAGAGGTACACAAGGAGCCATTCTAATTTACTTCAGTTTTTAATAAACTATAATCGTGCTATTGAGGCTCAGAGGATGCTAATTCTTATTTGAATTATTTGGACTCTTCATGCATTCCAAAGATGGAAACAACTTTGTTGATTGAGAAGCATGTTTCAATGTTTTACACATTAAAGATCTTGAAGGCTATTCAAGTCGAGTTGGTTGCTGCTTGTTTAGTATTCAGATGTTAGGAGTGCATTTGATGGGTGAAGTTGAGATATATAGATTTGAGGATGAATCTGATGACATATTTGTTGTTGATTACAATAAAAAAGAAGAGACTGCTATTTGTAGTTGTAAGATGTTTAGTAGGATGGGTATACTATGTCGTCATATATTCTTTGTTTTGAAGAATAAAGGGATCAGAAATATTCCTGATAAGTATGTGATTTCTCTTCTCTATTGGACTCTTTACACGAAGTGCAGTTTGATACCACTGATGTTGATCTTGTTGAAAATAAGAAAATTGAGAAGAAGATCTTGTCTGCTGTTGTTAATTGTGTTGGTAAAATTGGTGCTAATAGTGAAAGGCTGAAAGCTTTTTTATCTGGTATAAATGAGTTGGAACAGTCCATATTTGATGGTACTGAAATGCCTTCATCAGAAAATTTGAAGAAAAAGATGTTTGAGGAGTTTTATGGTGCTCATGTCCTCTGAAACTATTGAAGTTTTTCCTCCAAATGTAGTTAAAACTAAAGGAAGTGGGAGTCGTATTATATCAAGAAAGGAGAATGCATCAAGAGATTTGGAAAAGCGTTTGAGGATGTGTAGAAAATGTAAACAAATGGCAAATCATGATTCAAGGAATTGTAATAAGGTCAATAAATAGTTTTAGAATGCATGTCTAGATGTTATATAATGCAAATTTTTATCTTCAATAATGAAAGTTAAATGTTTCCTTTTAACTTTATCATAGTTCTTGTGTTTATATATAATGCATGTTTCTACCATTTAAAATGCATGTTTTATCATTTTATAATGCACGATATTATTATTTATTTTTCTGTGTTATATTACAATTATTTTAAGTACATTTGTTTTATAATGCATGTTTAAATGATATATAATGCAAATTTATACATGATATAATGCATGATATGTTCAATTATAAAAAAGTTTACCAGAAATAGTTAATATTGTTATTTAAATTAAGACATCAACATTCATTAAACAACCAATGATAATCATGATAAACAAGATTAATTCAATAGTCAATCATTGATAGAAAACAGTGCATGAATTATAATATAATAACTATGAAAAGTCGAAATAACAGTAGGATAATATCAGTACCATTATATTAGACTATTAATATCATCAAAAACAAATATATAAAGCAAACATTGTTTTCATCGATCTTCGTCGATACTGCCACTACTTCCATTCAAGTTTCATGAAAACAAACTTAAAAAAAAGATATTGTTTTTTCAACTTCCAAACTCAATCTTTTGCCAATCTTTGTGCTGTCCTCACATAGTTCTCCACATCAATCTCTTCTTTTTTGCTTTGATCATCATAGAATTTGGTTGCTTTGTTAGTCTCTTCCTTCTTGTGCTTGTTGAAGTTTGAGTTTGTCAGAGCTCCACAGTACTTGGCTCTCATGAAACGAAGTTGTTAGCTGTCATTCTTCTTGATTGCTCGATTCCAATCTTTTAAATTCTCGCTCATGTATGTTTCTATGTGGCGCATGACATAGATACCACAGTCCAGCTTATTTGTGTTATTTCTCCATTTCATTTTCAGCCTTTCCACGTGAGCTTCTTTTACTCCTTTTGATTTGTTGGTTAGTTTCTGATTGAGCAAAAACTCAGCAAAGTAATCAACCCGACAAGCAAATATATTCATTATTTTTCAGAAAGTCATGCATTATAATGATAGGGAAACTGCATTAATAGAAAGTTTCATTAATCTAAACAATATTCATTATATATCGCAGAAACATTCATTATTGTGTGTAAAGGTATGCATTAAACTCGATTATATGCATTTAGACTACTACTATGAAGATGTATGTACTTACAAGCACTTTTTGGACTGATCTATATTTGACCTTTAGTTCCTCATCATCAACTACATCTGAGTTATCAATGAGAACTATTTCCATCTTACGGAGGTTGAAGCAAATTACGTAGAAGTGAAGTGAATGACGAATTGAGAAAAACACCTGGATATAAAGAAAAATTATGATTAAAACAATCTTTACTTAGTTTAGAATTAAGTTTATGATAGAAATCATACCAAATCACAATTTCTGATTTGGAAAATTTTCAAGCTATCCATTTCTTCCTCCATTCTTTAAAAAAAAATGCCTTCTTTCTCTTTTCAATAATCCATTTTTGTTTGGGTCAACATTTGTGTAACACTGTTGTATTTATAGTGTGTTAGTACTTGAAATATTATATTTTTATAAATTATTAAAAGTAGAAAGTTAAGAGTTCTTACGCAAGGATACGTGCTGAAGAAGAATCTCACTGGAGTCTTTGATGCTCTGCATTTCTCTTGTTTGTTCAGAAGTGAACTCCATGCATCAATCAATCCAACCTTGACATAGCAGTCAGGCTCAAAACTCAGGAAATCTGATATCATTACTTGTGTAGTGCAATCATCATATATAACTCTTTCCCTGTTCAAAATATTATAGAAAATTAATTGATAAATCAATATATATTTCAAGGCAATTATTAAAATTTAAAGTAGTTTGTTTTACTTACTGAGTCGGATGTGTTGATTTTAGGAGCCAATAATATATTTCCTTATCAAATTGCTCCAGTGGATCATTGATATTGAGTGCACGTTCATTCACTGCTGACATCAATCTTGTGGATTTCTTTCTTTCGGCAGTTGTCCTAGTTTGCATTCCATGAGCAGGCTGCTTGTCCTCCTTGCTTTTGACCTCCCTCCTTTCAAACTATGAACCTGCATAAAAGGCGTTAGGATTGTTTTTATGTATATAATGCATGTTTCTATTTTTTATAATGCATATTTGAATGCTTTATAGTGCATGGGAGTCTAGTATACTATAATGAGTTAGAATGAATACTATTTTTGCAATTGTTTCATCATCATTTTCCTCGGTAATGTTTGTTTCAATTTCCTCAATCACATTAGCGATTATTTTTGAGGGGTTTGTTACACCTCTTCTTCTCCTTCTTGTGAAGAACCAATTTCTTTTTCTTTTTCAACTTCTTCTCCTTCTTGCATCTCTTCTCCTCCTTCTCTGTTTTCCTTTTCTTGTTCTTGTGGTGTTAAAGGCAAATCCTCTTACGTAGAAAATGATTTATTTATTAAATAGTTGAGGTTGGTGACTAAGTACACGTTCTTGATGGTGATTCCGTTGTATTCCACGCATCTTTTTCCAATGACTCTCCCATTTGAATCGTCACCAAATATGACTTGGGGTCATTTCGTTATTTCCAGCTTTGAGAGTAGATCTTTTCTCCTGTTATGTGTGCAAAACGCCCACTATCAAGAATCCAGGCACTCTTCTTCTTCTGAAGCTGACTTTGGTGTCCCTGTACTTGTATCACAGAGAAAGTTAGACTCTAGGTACCCAAGCTTCTGCGAGTCTGACAAGCTCATTATTTCACTCACTTATCTATATTATTTTCTACTATTTTATGTAGTTTTATTGAGTTTATATATATATTTTATGCATGAGTCTATATTGGGTGGTATTATGCGTGCTTTGGTGTGTTTCTACAGGTTATAGGCCAAATTCATTAGAAAATTGTTCCAAAAGTAGTGATGTGCAAGAGTATTAGTGAAGCGTTCTTCCACACAAGGAATTCGGGCTATTGGTGCATAGCAATGGATAGATCTACGAGTTAGCTTTCCAATGCAACTGGAATCGGGTCAATCGGAGTTCGGGAGAGGAAGTTATGGCTAAAATCGTGAGACCGCGCAGAAGAGGGCAAGACAGGACCATATCGATCGACGTGGATGTTTCACATCGATCAACGTGGAAGCCATGTCGATCGACGTGAATCTACTGGCGCGGAAATTCGATCAAATTCGGATTATATCATATCTTTAGCCCTAGATTTGATAGGATACACATCCACCTCTATAAATACCTACTAAATTCGACTTTTTCAGCAACCTTTTCATATTTTTCAGACCTCTGATCATATTTTCATTCTGCAATTTAGTTTTTAGAGTTTTGAGAGTTGGGAAACATGAAACCTTTTATTTTTATTGTAAGTTCTTTACTTTTATGCAATTTAATATGTTTTCTTTTGGATTTCTATCTGCGATGAGTGGCTAGAAACCCTAGCGGGTTCTAGGGTTTGATATTATTATGGATGCATGTTAGGATTAATTAATTAGGTTCATGATTTCTGTGTTTATTTTATAATTCTAGATTAATTTAAGGACCGAAAGGTGACGATTAATTTAGATGTCTAGCTATAGATAGAAGGACCGAAAGGTGAATATTGATAGTGAGATTAGGAATGCATGATATACTCTATACTGTCCAATGAGATGTATTAGACTATAGGAATTGAACTGATTTGCTTATCAGATTGACTAATTTGGTGTTCTTGAGACCGAATGGAGATAGCCACTAATTAGTAATCTAGGTTATATTTACCCAACCAAGGAAATATAGCATTATTGCAGTATTCCACCTGTTAAATTAATTGGCTCTTACATGTCATCCATAATAAGATTTCTTCCCTAGAATCTGTGTTTCTTTAAATTTGATTTCAAAGCACCTTTAATTTTCAGTATTGTCATCTTTATTATCCAAATCAAAACCCTGATTTTCTGTTTCCTCAAACAATGAATCTTATGATCATAGTTAGTACATAGGATAATTTCGTTATACAATTCCCCTGGATTCGATAACCTTAGGGTTCTTTATAAATTTATTTGCCTTTGTTGCTATAATTTATCTGTAGATTTACAGTGATCAGGGTCCTGCAGTGTTAGTCTTTTGGATCCAGCCTTTTGGAATCCAAACTTGCTTCACCTTAATTTGAGGCGATTTCATCACCACCTTAATCTTCCTTCTGTAATAATTTATGGTATATGGATGCAATGCAGAAGGAATCGTGGGTGTGTGTGAACTCTTTTTGGAAACTGAGTTCCCATAAGAGTCTCAAAATTCTAGTCCCGGATGTGAAGTCTTCGTAGCCCTTGAAAAAGAAATTTGGTTGGGCTCAGACCTCAAGTAGGTGTTCCCCATACTTGAATGAATCCTTCTTTCATACGAATTATGATTTAAGGACCTCAGATTTCTGAAATCCAGACGTGAAACTGACTTTTTCGTAAACTCAATTTCAGTTGATGAAATAGGTTTCCTCGCAGTTGGAACATGTTGCTTCACCAATTTCTTAGGCATGTTTAACTTCTTCTTAGATTTATTCAGTTTAGAAACTGAATTCTCTTTCAGTTTGGGAACTGAGTTCAGATTGGGAACTGACTCTTTCCCTTTAACCTGATCTGTCAAACTGGAGTTTTGAACTACTCCTTTGTCTAACAACTTGACTTTGAAACTGGAAGTTCCTTAGAAATAATGATCATTAAGTTTTCTAGTTTTATAAGTAGATGCATGATTGCTCAAAAGATTTTCTGAAAAACCTAACCCTGATTTGTCAGAGGTATCTCTTCGCATATTAAGGGCTTCTGAAACTTAGCTAATGCTCGAATAAAGCGAACAAATCAGTTTTTGATCAGTAGCAACTTTCAGATTTAAAGAATCACATTCCTCAGAAAGATTTTGAGATTTTTTGAGTAAAATGGAATGTTCTTCTTTCAATTTTGTTAGTTCCGTACTGAGTGACCTCGATTTCTCAATCTCATTAGTCAAATCTAAAACTTGGAGTTTCAGTGAGGATTTTTCACCAACTAAAGCATTTTTTAATTCATAAAACTTTGAAAACTCTTTTGAAAGAATTTCAAGAGTGGCATCATCTAAATCCGAGCAAAGAGATTCAGTGTCCTCTGGGATGCATGCAGAAGAACTAGAAACCAAGTTAGAGTCAGTTACCATTTTCTCAGTTTCATGTTCTTCA
>JAPKLW010007824.1:0-14331 GCA_026898455.1 Plectranthus barbatus | reverse complement strand
GTTGTGATAATGTCACATATCAACCATAGAAATGTGTTAAGATTATTCGGATGTTGTCTCGAGACAGAGGTACCCTTACTCGTATACGAATATTTGCCTAATGGGACCCTTTATGACCTTATTCATTACCCTAAGGCTGAATTTCCCATCTCATGGACCATGCGTCTCAAAATGGCAGCAGATATAGCCGGAGCACTAGCTTATATGCATTCTGCATCTTCTACTCCTATCTATCATCGAGATATCAAATCTAGCAATATTCTTCTAGATGAAAAATATGTTGTTAAAGTCTCTGATTTTGGAATATCCAGGACAATTGCAGTGGATCAAACTCATTTAACCACCGGAGTTAGAGGAACTTTTGGATATTTTGATCCTGAGTATTTCCGGTCACATCAATATACAGAAAAGAGCGATGTCTATAGTCTTGGAGTGCTTCTTGTTGAACTTTTAACAGGACAGAAGCCGATTTCTTCGGAAAGAGATGATGAAGATGAAAAAAGTCTAGTGACACGGTTTCTTATATCCATCGAACACAACAATGTCGACGAAATCTTAGACCCCCAAGTTTCGGAGCACAGTGGGAAGGAGGAAGTGAATGCAGTTGTGTTGATTGCACATAGATGCTTGAATTTGCAGGGAATATTAAGGCCAACTATGAAAGAAGTGGCCACAGAATTGGAGAGTTTGAGGTTGCCACAAGTTCCTACTGATATTAATTAACCATGAATTCAAAGGAAGAGGAGTCAATGATGATTTCAGACATTGAGTGCACATGTTCGACTAGTATTAATTTTAGTGAAATCTCATCAGCACCAGATTGACACCCAGTCGCCCATTAGTATATATAAATAATTTGTGTATGATTTTATTAGAGTTGTATTGAAAGTCAACCTTGGCTTTGTGTGATTTTATCTAATAAAATATTGAGTTATTTAATTACAGTTATATGCATATAAAATTTTATATTTATGCATAAAGTTGTCCCATACTAAATACTGTAGATAATATGATGTGTGCGAAAGACCACATAAGATCATATTATAGATTTCTTTACTATTACAAACTTTATAATTTAGATGTAATGGGTGGACCATGTACAACATAATTTAAATGATTTAATTATTAAATTATATTACTATGAAAATAAGATCGAGATAATATACATTTGGTTATTGCTTCATTCTTTGAATGAAAAAAATTGCAGTGGATTGAATACATTATTTTCTATAAATATTTTACACTTACTCAATAATTTCTCTCCATAACAGAAGTTACTTGCCGGTTAACAAATATGGTTACTTAACAATAAGAATATGTGTAATCACTTAATTATTTTTTTGAATAAATGTACATTAATCTTAAACTCACACACACACTCACACACCCAGATGTCCCCTGGAAGCTCGAACCTGTGACCTTTCAATCACAGGCAAGGTGCTTTAACCACTGCATATTTAATTATGGTTAAATATAAATAACTAAGAAATTAATAATAAATATAAGAAACTAATCAAATAAACTATCCTTAGATTGTGCTATAATTAAATAATATTTTATACTGTGGTTAAAACTTCATACATTTTTACCACTATTGCATGCACTTATGCATTAACTTTGGCGCAAACTTTTTAAGATATTAATAAAATATAGAGCATAAACTTTATAAACTTGGAGTAGAAGTGGATTAAGGATCTTTCTATTTATAAAAAGGGTCAAAGTAAAATAAAAATAAAGTGAAAAGTAAAATAATTGTTTGACAAGTTCACGCACAGCTATTGCTAGTCTTGTCCAAGGACAAAGCTTTATTGATTATAAGATAAAGTCATTACTTTTTCATATATTAGAAATCCGCCCCATCTTTTTGACGAGAAGCCAATTATTTACCCCTTTAAAGAGTTTTTGTGGATGTCATCTATTTCTATTCTTGTAGGCTTTGATATATTCTTTAAGCATACTTTTGTCAAAAGACAAAAATATGGAGCATATTAATGGTTGAAACCATAATTCCGAAATATCTATGCTATTTTCTTAAGTGATTTAATCACATCTAGTATCCCACATTTACATCAAAGTCTACAAATTATAGTATCCCATATTTATGTTAAAGTCCACCACAAATTCAATATCACTCCGCCTGAATATGGCGGTCGCGTGTTCCCTTTCCAACAGAAAGAGCCACTTGTTCAAACCTTACACTTCAATTAATAAGATATTGTTTGTTTTAGACTGCATACGCCTTTATAGTTTTGTTTTTGTGCATCTTCCCAAAAAATCTCTATTTTCAATATAATACTGCTATATTAGTAATAAACCCATGCATTGTACAAATAAGAGTAATCACAAATTAAATCTTCTATTTTTCACGTAGTAGATGTCCTCTTTTGTTGGTCCCGAAATCAGAGTACTTAATATGCAATGGAAGGGAAATATGAGTTGCACTTTGTTATCCTAAATTGACAATAACTTAGTTTTAGGGTACTTGAAAGATATTAAGTTTAGGTCTGTTGTTAAAGTAAGTTTAGAGTATACACTCCAATACTTGGATAAGTATTGAAGGTTTTGAAAGTTAGTTTGCAAAATTAAACAACACAGAAATTATAAATGAAAGCAGTAAAGAACACATGATATTTTATAGTGGTTTAGATCTAAAAATCCTACATTCACTCTTCAGACCAAGGGTCTGGATAAATTACTAAGTAAATACAAGCCTCCTTACGATTTGTACACAACCCGTCGGCGCTCCATCCTTCGGCCTGCTGTGGTCACTCGCCTAGGAACTCCTTGTATGCTTAGTCTTCAGGTTGAAGTGAGGACGGCACCCCGCAGCCTTCTTCCCGGTGGTTGGATGTTTACTGTTCTTCCCAGAACTCAGGTGGTTGACATAAGCCCGTGAGAATCAGAATCACAAAGTAGGAAAATGACTGTTAACAAATATATCTTAGGAAAGATATATTCACCAAAGAGTAGCTTAAGCTAAAAAGCTTCAGCTTCGTGCTAAGAGAGTGTAGCACGGAGTAATAACTTGAGTCAGGAACTCAAGTGTCGTGTATAGAAATACGGAAACTCAGAGAGTTTTAGCTAAGAGATGCTCCACTGCAAAAAAAATTGAAAATTTGCGACAAAAAAATGGGTCGCTAATTAGCGACGGAATAAAATTTTAAATTTTGCGACGAAACGGCGACAAAATGTTCCGTCGCAACTCCGTCACAAAATTCTTTTTTTAATATATATATTTTTAATTACGTATATTAAATAAGATTTGTGTTTGGTTCAGCGGTAACGCGCGCAACACGCGTGCGGGAGGTGTCGAGTTCGAATCCCCTTGGACGCGGACCACCAAATTTGATGGTTGGACCGGCCGGTTCAAGATAGTTGGATCGGCCGGTTCAAAAAAACTTAAAATTTATTTTTTAAGGAAATTAATTTGAGACGGATTTGCGACAGAAAATTTCGTCGCAAAAATTTGCGACGGATTCAATTTTTGGTCGCAATTTTTTTTGCGACGGACAAAATCCGTCGCAAAATAGCAGTTTGCGACGGATTTTTCCATCGCAAAAATGCGAATTTTTGGTAGTGCTCTTTGTAGAGTGGAATTCGTTTGTAGCTCTTCTAAAATTTGTAATCGTTTAAGGTTGGGGGGAGACCTATTTATTGAAGGATCCTTCGAGCATTTTGAATTTCTGCCCGTTAGACACATAAATCCAGTCGTTAGACTCACGGAAGATGTCGTCCAAATCCAATCATAGCCCTTACTATAGGTCTACTCTGTTTGTTATGCTGTGTCAGTGTACTATTCACTAACTTTGCGTCAGACCAAGTTTCAGTCTGAGGAATCCAAGTTTGGATATCCTCGTACTGACTTATACTTAGGCATGAATATGCCGAGGACTGACCGAGCTCTTACTTTTAAGGTTGAGGCTCTTATACTGACTTCCCATAGTCAGTATAGTCAGCCCTCATACTGACTTCCCATAGTCAGTATGGCTAACCCTCATACTAATTTCTTCTAGTCAGTTTGGAAAAGACTCTCATACAGACTTCCCATAGTCAGTATGATTAACCCTATACAGAGCACCCAACCTCAGTCTTGGTCAATGCCATACTTGGTGAAAACCAAGTATCAATTGCGTACGTCAAGCACGTACGCCTCTTCGGTTCTTGAGCATTTCCTATGCTCGGTCTTCAGCCACTAAGTTCTATTACAACTCAATTGATCCTATACAAAGATTATAGTTTTAGAACCCGAGAAACTGAAAAACTGACTAAGATGGCTTTTACAACCTTTGACCCATCAAAACACAAAAAAGAAAAGGAATTATTTCTCTAACAAAAATCATAACATCTATTTCCTTTTTCTTTCCCTAAACTTTCTATGTTTTACATTATAATAAAAATAAATCTATTTTACAAAAATTAGTAAAAGTATCTACAAATGCATAATTTTTTTATCTATATCATAACACAATAAATAAGACATCATATATTGTAAATAAATTACTCCCTCCGTCCCATTATATTAGGCACGGAGGGAATTGGCACATGAACCAAGATAAAATTTTAATGAATGTTTAAACAAAGATTAACAGATAAAATATTGATAAAATAATCACTAATGACAGACTAAAAAAAGTCAAGAAATGTAGATTTGGAATGAATCTGCTCCGCTGGAAAAGCAGACGGCGGTGGTGAGAGGCGCCATATGGGTCGCCGACGCCCCCAGGAAAGTGCCGATCTCGATGATGGTACGGGGCCGAACCTGCTCGATTAAGTGCTCGAAGACGGGGCTGGTCGACCCTACCCCTTGCTCCACTCCTGCCACAGCAGCGGCCGCACGTGCGGCGGCTGGAAGCCCTCCCACGGCGAGGTGCCGTTGAAGACACCATCGATGATGGTGCGGCGGACGTCGGAGGAGGGGACCAGGCGGCCGCATTTGTTGGAGAAGGTGTTGTGCTGGAGCACATCGCTGGCGGTTTGGGAGAGGAGGGGGTGGGGAGTGGGAGAGGTAGCCAAGGATGAGGAGAATGACGTATGCCCTTGGAGAGGAGGAAGTCGATGATGGTGCGGCCGACGTCGGAGAGGGGATCTGAATTTTGAGAAATTAGAATGAATTTGAGGGGTGAGGATTTAGGGTTTGAAAGGGAAAGGGGTAGGGGTAGGGGTAGGGTAGTAATTAGCATAAAAATAAAGGGTAATATAGTTATTTTCAGTATAGATAATTGTAATTAGAATTTGTTAATTTTTTGCCAAAAAAGGAAATGTGCCTAATAAATGGGACGGACCGAAAAGGAAAGTGTGCCTAATATAATGGGACAGAGGAAGTATTATGTAGTAAGAAATCAAAATTTACTACAAGTAAAAGTTAAAATAATACAAAAATAAATTTAAATTGATAAAGTACGACTACAACACATAAAAGTTTAAATTACAAATATGTGGATTACTTTATAATACTTATTCAAATTATATGTAATCAACATTATTTTCTTAAAGGCGTCCATTAAATAGGTGCCATGTGTACCAGTTGAAAATAATGAGGGACGGTCGGCCATGGCCCATGGGTAGATGTACTGGCCGATCTACATGGAACCCTCTTTGCTGGAATTTTTTTTTCCTTTTTCTAGTATTGTCATAATATATTTTATGAGATAGCCCCATTTAAAGAAAGAAAAGGGAATGAAAATAAGAAAAAAAATGATATTAAAAGGTAGAATAAAAAAAATAAAATCTGCCCCTTTACGAAATTTTTTTGAATCCATCATTTGATAAATGGCCACCCCAAGATACAATTCACAACAAATTAGTGATCGGCCAAGTACAAACCCGCACCGATTTATTTTTGAGCATCTCTTATAAAGCCTCTAACTAATAAAATTAATTATAAACTTTTATACAAAGAAGTTCTCTTTTTCTTCAACGATGGGGAATAACTTGAGTTTGCTACCAAACATATCAAGCACTTAAAACATAATGGAAGTTCTCTAGCTCGTTCAAATATTAGATTGTGCAAGCTAACACAACCATTACATATAACATATCAAAACTCAAGTTTCTAACCTCATAAGATTAATAATTTCATAATGAAGAATTATGGGTTGCTAATGTTCCATATTTTCAAAATTATATTTATGATTGCTAGTTGATTATTTTTTTCGATGCGAACTTAATACTTGATGATAATCAAAGATGAGCAAATTAAACTATTTGTATGCCTGACTCATGAAATCAATGCAAATATAAATATATATACAGCGAAAACAAAATGAAGGAAAACAGAATTTTATTAACCGCTTAGCAAACCCAAGTTCAGAAATGTTACCGTTGCAGCAGTGGTATTGTTTCAGTTTTATAGTCGATTTGTATCGCCCATTACCCAAATAGAAGAGGCACGTGTTAAATGCTCTACTTAAATCGTCAATAAAATCTAAATTAATTCACACTTCCGTGTGTTAGTTTTGAAAACTGATTTTTATTAACGTAAAATGAGAAAGAATTACAATTTGTTCACACTTCCGTGTGTTAGTAGAAACTAATTTGAGTCTGCTTAAAAGAGTCCAAAACCGACCGGGAAGAAGATATTTAGTGAAAATATTTGCAGTTTGATCGGTGGAGGAAATATAAACAAGCTGGACAGTCCATCGAACAACGCGTTGACGAATGAAATGACAATCAATCTCAATATGTTTGGTGCGTTCATGAAATGTATCATTCTTCAACATTTTCATCGCACTCTCATTATCACAATCGAGGGTTGTAGAAGAAGGTTGAGGTGCACCAATATCATCAAGTAACCAACACAACCATAAAAGCTCAAAAGTAGCATAAGCTAGAGCACGATACTCACATTGATCAACAGTTGATCTAGACAACAAAGGTTGCTTCTTGCTATGCCAAGAGATTAAAGAATCTTCTAGAAAGAAACAGAAACCAGTAGTAGATTTGCGATCCGTATGATCACTAGTTCAATCAGCATCAGAAAAACCAGAGAGGATCAGGGGAGAATGTGCTCAAAAGTGCAAACCATGTAATAAAGTACCTTTTACGTAGCAAAGAATATGTAATAAAGATGAATAGTGAGATGTCCTCGGGGCAGCCATAAACTGACTAACAATGTGAACATCATGTGCAATATTAGGTCTTGTAACAGTCAGATAGATCAAGCTCCCAACAAGCGTGCGATATCGAGTGCGATCCTGTAGTAGAACCATCAAAAGGAATAAGACGGACATTATAATCAAGAGGTGTAGAAGCCGTCTGATAAATCCAGCTCGAGCAATGAGGTCAGATGAATACTTGACCTGAGATAAATAATAACCATCACATGAATCAGAATTCTCAAGTCCAAGAAAGTAGCAAAGATGACCTAAGTTTTTCATCTCAAAATGTTGTTTAAGATAATCCTGAAGCTCAATAGTTCCTGAAACATCATCTCCTGTAATAACCCTATCATCCACATATAGCAGCAAGATAACAATTCCAGTAGAGCGACGACGAGTAAATAATGTCGAATCATGATCACTAGTACTAAATCCAAACTATAAAAGAGCATAACTAAATGTAGCATACCATGCACGTGGTGCCTACTTCAAGCCGTATAAAGCACGACGTAACCGACAAACATTCCCAGTAGATGGAAAACCTGGGGGAGGTGTCATGTAAACCTCTTCAAAAAGCTATCAATGAAGGAAGACATTCTTGACATCAAGCTGATGAAGTGGCCGTCGACGACGGCAGCAACAACAAGTAAACATTGAACAGTAGTAAGGCAGGCTATTGGAGAAAAAGTCTCCTCATAATCAATGTCATATTCTTGAGAGTAACCTTTAGATACAACTGACGCCTTGTAGCGCTCAGTAGTAGTTTTGATCTTGTAAACCCATCTGCAACCAATGGATGACTTGCCAAGTGGCAGATCTACCAAATCAAAGTATGAGTCTTTGCCAAAGGTTGTTATTCTTCATTCATTGCTTTCTGCCACAACAGATCAACACTCACTTCACAGTAGGATCTAGGTTCATGGTGAGTCAAAATAGCAGAATAGCAATCACAATCAAGAAGATGTGAGGAAGGTTGACTTACACGAGTGGAACGTCTGAGAGTAGTGATAGGGTCAGTGAAATGGATTCATTTGAGGTTGCTGTTGGAAAGGGTAAAGGTAGAGCGCTGCACTGACATGGATTCATTTGAGGTTGAGGCCCCTTGTCTCAGATTCTTCACTTTGCATGGTGTTTTCAAAGCTATTCTGTTCAAGAATTAATCCTCCTGTCCTCACTGAGGTCTCACTGTCCATTCACCTGTTTGCTAACCTGGAGACTCGGTCCTCCAAGGGCTTCAAGTATTTCCATTTTCTGCCTTCACTGGAGAAACTCCATCTACATCCATGCGTCCTTGAGGTATCCATTGTTTTTCTTATCATTGATCACACTTCACTTTTAGCACGACTTAATGACTTATGTTTTTGGTGGCGTATTTGGTACCTAGTCTTTGGCTGCAGCAGGATACAGTCAGTTTCCTGCAGACTGTGTAAACTCTCTGAAAGCTCTTACCCTGTCCGTGTATTTGGATAATGTAGATGAAGTTGCTTGTGTTCTTCGTCTAGCAAGAAGCTCTCCACACCTACATATGGTTCACGTTATTGTACGTAAGTGATTCACCTTCTTTTCTCCCTCAATGGAACTTTGGTGGGTAATATGGTTGTGTTTCGTGAAGTTCTACGGAATTGTCCATGTGGAAAGTGTTATAGAATTAAGAAACTCCAGATCCTAATCTGAACCACATTAAATTTGGAGTTTCCTGTGGCAGTAGTGGGGCTCAGATTGAGTTTGTAAGGTATGTATTGGCTTCTGCTGCTGGACTTGAAGAAGTGGCGGTTGCGCCACCCCTTTCTGCATCCTTCTCTCACTTCTTCTTGCTTCAGCTGCTCACGGAGTTTGCCCGCGCATCTCCCACTGCAAAGGTTGTTCTCACCAAGTGGTGATATATGTATGCAGTTTCAGACATTGTACTAAATAAGTTTTTTATCTTATATTTCTGTTTTTTTTTATATATTAGTAATATTCAATAATATCAATTTTGAGCACATAAAAATTGCATCTATTTTCCTTTTTTTTGTGCAATATGAAATAATAATATTACTTGTTTTGCAACGACAATGATGAAGGCGAACTATAATTGAAAGGTACACTTTTATATATTCACCTCTATAAAAAAAAATATGAGCCAAGATTATTGCACATTATTGTAATTTATTAGTATAGAGTATCTATTTGGGAAGACTATCCAATATATATTTATATATCTTTTTCATGCAATAAATAAACGTTTTATATCAAATTGTATGTAGTTGATGATTCTTGTCTTGTAGTAGCTATTGATATTCAGATAATGGAATTATGCATGAGAAATTGTCCTCTCAAAAAGAAGAAGTTTTTAATTCAAGATCTCTATCACAAATGACATTAACCAACATTATCAATCTGCAAAATTAATCTCAAAACATAAAATCTGTACAACATTTTGCGGTTGCGCTATACATACGGAATCAAATGCAACTACATTTCTAATAGTGCAGGACTCTCCCCCTTCCCCCGTTTCTATTTTCGTCTTTTAACATTACAGAATCTTGAGTAGAGACATTTTTTAATATAACATATTCACATATTGTCCCACACTTAGATATTATCTACTTATCTAAACTCGTAATTTCTTAGAGCAAGATGCTTTTACCACTGTGTTTTGATTTCTTAGAGCAAAATGCTTTCACCACTGTGCTCGGAGTAAAGGACAAATTTCTTTAGTGAAATATATTGTCTAACATATGTGATTGAGTAATGTGAAAAGCAAGATTCCATTTTATTGGTAGACAAAATTTATCATTTACACAAAAATATTGCAAAAATGGCATATCCAAATTAGAGCCTATTATTTTTTTTTTTCCAATTTTTCCCAAAAATAAAGATAATCTCTTTATTATTTTAGTTTTTTTAAGAAAAAAGTCATAACTTTCATTTAAAGCTTTAAAACTGATGCAGCAAAGGAAAAACAAACAAAAAAAGAAAAACTATGCAGCTACATCTGCTGCAGAAAAAGAAGAAAAAGCTTTGAAGCATTATCAATAGAAATAAGGGAAAAGGGTCTATTTGACCCTCCAATTATTCTGACAGAATTAGATTAGCCCTCATTGACCATTTGGCTCACTTAAATCCTTCAACTATTAAAAATGGTCCAAATTAACCCCTTATTTTTTTAAATGATTGGTATGCCCTCATTAAGAGATAATATATATATTTAATATTTCTAACTTCTTTTTAATTTTTTATTATCTTTTGAATTAATCTTATTATTTTAATTTTATTAATTGAAATACTTGAGATAATAAAATAAATCAAATATAATAAATATTTTGTATTTTTGTGCTAATTTTTTATTCTGCTTCCTTCCAAACTACTCCCTCTGTCCCGTTGAAGTAGTCTCACTTCCTATTTTTGTTTGTCCCATAAATTAGTCTCAATTTCCTAAAATGACAAATTTTTTCACACTCATCAATAAAATATTAATTCCACTACACTCACAACTCTTAATCTTCGTGCCGAAAAGAAAATGGACTACTTATAAGGGACGAAGGGAGTATTATTTAGTCAATATATTACCAAAATCTTATTTTTATAATTTATTTTAATAAAGATAAAAAATGCATAAATAAAATAATAGGTTATGGAATTTGAGAAATTGGCAAGAATTGCGTCCATCATTTCGAGAAAGGAAAAAAAAAGCCTAAATCTGTTGAAATTAAAAGTTTTTGAGTTATAATGAAAAAGCCTAATTTTGTCACACACATGATCGTGCCTACTATATACTGAATATCGTTAGTTGATTCGATAATTTTCCGGATCAAATCATCTGTCCCACATTGGTGTTCCACTTGGTATTTCATTGTCTCGATTATTAATTTTAAATTATGTTTTTATGAAAAAAAATCAAGTATAATATAATATAATCTAATTGATTTACAAAAATACAAATCAAGATTTTTTAAGAACACAAATTATAGTTATAAATTAATCAATTTTAATAATAAAATTTTAGTTTAAAATTGAAAATAATTACTAAAAAATATTATATATCCTAATTCGGTGGGATGAACCCTATGGTTGAACTTATAAAATTAATCTTAATCATAATAAATTAAGATTATAAAAAAATATTAAATAAAAATTAATAATTTTAATAGTGGAGCAGGGAGTGGAACACAAAAAATGGGACATAAGATCTTATGCCATGATTTTCTTTTCTGATGTATATAATAATAAGGCAATAGAGAAGAAATTATTGTATCCGATGAAAGATTTATTTTATTAAGATTTTTTTTTCAAACTTTTTTTTAATTCCAGAAATTAGGCTTTTTTTCATTTTTCGAAATGATGGACACAATTTTTTTAAAATTGTAACCTATTATTTTATTTATATATTTTTACATTTACTAAAATAAATTATAAAAATGAGATTTGATATGTATCAAGTAAAGAATAATTTGGAAGAAATTAGCTTTAAAAAATTAGCACAAAAATACAAAAATATTTATTATATTTAATTTATTTTATTATCATAAGTATTACAATTTATAAAATTTAAAATAATAAGATTAATGAAATAGGTAATAAAAAATTAAAAATAAGTTAGAATTATTAAATATGTGTACTATCTTTAGTGAGGGTATAATTGTCATTTAAAAAGATAAGGGAATTGAACCATTTTTTTATGATTGAAGGGTTTAAGTGAGCCAAATAGTCAAATATGGACTAATTTGATCCGGTGAGAATAATCGGAGGGTCAAATTGACCCTTATTCCTAGAAATAATATCAGGACATGACCTTTTGTTGCATTATGTGCTACTTGATTCTGATAAATTCAAAATGGGTGCCCCAAATTTTATTTGCATCTCTCATGTATCCTCAATCAAAAATATCCTCTTTCCATTGCTAAAATTTACAACGTAAAATCCCGTCGCAAAATTTAAAATTTTATTCCCTTCGCGACCCATTTTTCGGTTGCAAATTTTCAATTTTTTTTCGGTGTTCTCGCAGTGAAATCTACTCCAATCTTATTAGTTTCTAGGACGGCGATATCATAGTTTATTTTATTTGTTCCAGCCATAAGCTTCGTCCATCTTTCACTATCCTTCTATTTTTGGTCCACTCATTTCAGTTCTATTTCTTCCATTCACTTCTTTATTGTTTTCTTCTTTTACTTTACATGTTATTATTTTTTAAAAAAAAAATTAAGATTCATTATTTGAATTCGGGAGCAACTATATCATTACTCAAATTTATAACTGAGAGAAAAGTGTTTAACCAATTTTTTATTGAAAAATACAAATATATATAGAAGTGAGCATTTGATTATTCGGTTCAGTTGGTAAAAGACCCAAACTGGAAAACCAAAATGTTAGAAATTAAAAACTGAATAAGAAAAAATAAATAAACATTTTTTGGCTTTTTACCAATTTATTTAAAAAATAATTATTATAAAAAATTTCAAAGTTTTTAGATTTGCGCATATTTGAAAAATATCCAAAACATATAAACAAAGTAGTCATCAAAAGAGTGTCATCAATTCTAATAAACTGCATCTAAAAATCTAATAAAAAATAGTGTTAGATTATTAGTAATATAATTTTTAAAAAATATAAATACATTAATATAGTTTTTTTTTAAAATTTTAAGTTATTCTCGGTAAAAAATCGTACAGAAAAATAAACTTTGATGTGTATCAATATAGGAATTGAATCAAATGCTAATAAGTAAAAATATGTTAAATATGCATGAGTCTTATCCTTCGATTTTAATGAATTGATGATCAGGATCAGTTTTTTTAAACTGATAGTTAAAAAATAATTATCCAGATCGAACAAGCATAATATACAAACTAAATAAGTTTAGTATTAATTTATCAAGCACGATATCTAACATATTTCATTCTATTTAATGCACAAAATATACAAATCTATCTATGTGTATCCATACAGCTCTGCATTCCAAACTAAAATATATTTAAAATAATTATTTCTAGCTTATTTCAGCTCAATCTCAAGCAACCAAATTCCAACAAAATCCAAAAAACCTGAAATACGCATATCTCCAAGATTTCTTCAACACTAAAGAACCAATAACTCCCCAAAATCCAATAATAAAACCAAAAGCCATTGATATGCCAAATTCTTGTATAAAGGAGAGGCTCAAAAGGCCCCCACCTTCTTCTCCGGCATCTTCTCCTTGACCTTGAGTAATGGCGGGCGTGCTCCGGCCATCTCCCGAGCACAATGACAGAGGGCGCCCACAGAGCCCATCATTCCCAGCATAAACAGACGCATTGAAGCTCTGTAGTTGAGTACTCGATGGAATCTCTCCAGACAATCTATTGTTTGACAAATCAAGAACATCTAAATAATGCAGCCGGGCCATGTCGGGAGGTATCACTCCGGAGAGTCGGTTCTCCGACAAGTCGAGACATTCCAACATCTCCATCCCACCAATATTTGGAATTATATTTCCGGTCAGACCATTTCTCGACAGGTTTAAGGAAATCAATTCCCTCATGGTGGAAAACGTGTGGGGAATGCTTCCGACCAATCTATTGCTCGAAAGATCAATGAGTTTGAGCAGTGCCAGATTCTTCCTGTATTCTGATTCCCGACCTTTCCACTGAACTAACGAGTATTCTATGTCTTCTGTAATAACAATGGCATCCGAAGACTGCAGCTCGTAGGGAATACTGATGGCTATGTGCAACAGGGTGGTGATTTCAGTAGTCTTCTCGACCAGTGAAGTGAAATTGCTGAAGCATTCTGGGATGTTTCCGGATAGACTGTTTCTAGAAACGTCTAGAACTTGGATCGCAGTGAGATTGCATATCGCGGAAGGAATACTACCATAAAACCGATTGCTGCGAAGGCTGAGGTTGATCAAATGTGCATAGTTTGCACCTATCCATGGAGGGATGTTTCCGGTCAACTTGTTTCCTCCAACATCAATCAATATTAGATTCCGACAGTTCCTCAGAGTGAAAGGCAACTCCCCGGATAAATCATTATCATGCAAATGCAACGCAACGAGGGAATGCAAAGAGCCTAGAGTGTGAGGAATTGCACCTGAAAAACCATTGTTTCCTAGATTCAGAGCTTTCAGATTCGCCATCTTGTCCCAACAATCAGGAAGCTTTCCATGAAAATGGTTGTTGGAGAGGTCGAGAATTGCGAGGGAGGTGTGTGGGATTGAGCAAACAGACGTGACAGAGCCGGTGAAAGTATTTTGGCCTAACTGAAAAATATAAGT
>JAPKLW010007823.1:0-14332 GCA_026898455.1 Plectranthus barbatus | reverse complement strand
AACCTATACAGGACATTACATCGGATGCTAAGCTATGCTAAGGTTCAGCAATGATCGACCGTCTATTAAGGTTTGATCCAACAAAACCTTTTACAATAAGAACCTAAGGGTAATTTACAAGTATTTTCCCAACATCTAGTCTAGTCACAGTGAGGTAGAGGAGACGCCCAATTAGTCTCCTGTATTGATGTTCATTGACGATTGGACTCTCTTCACATGTATCAAGCCGATGTTGTTGTTCCATTAGAGTGCATACGGTCGGCAACCCTCTATTCCTGCATTTTTGAGTATATCTAGTGCATATTTTCGTTGAGTCAAAACCATTCCACTGCTTGAGCGAGCTATCTCAATGCCGACAAAGTATTTCAATGAACCCAAGTCTTTTATACTGAATTTTGTTTCAAAAGAATCTTTCACTTGCTTGATTTTCTACTCGTCGTTCCTCGTAAGCATAATGTCATCCACATACACCAACGCTGCGACAAAAGTGTTTCCCCGATTAAAAATAAATAGAGAATGATCAACACGTGAGTGTTTGAAACCCATGTGGATGAGAGTTTCAGTCAACTTGTGATACCAGTTTCTGGAAGCTTACTTCAAACCATACAGGGATTTTCGAAGCTTGCATACTCTAGTTCCTCCTTCACTTGTGAAGCCTCGCGGGATTTTCATGTACACATCTTCGTCGAGATCACCATGCAAAAAGGCGTTGTTCACGTTGAGTTGGTGAACTATCCAATTTCTCTTAACTGCGACTATAACTATGCATCTCATGGTGATGAGCTTTGCAACGGGAGCAAATGTTTCGTTGAAGTCAACTCCGGGTACTTGAGTGAAGCCCTTTGCGACAAGGCGGACCTTGTATCTCTCCACTTCACCAGTTGGCCTGTATTTTATCTTGTATATCCATTTTGAGTCGATTGTCGACTTTCCATGCGACAGCTCCACCAAATCCCAAGTTTTGTTTGCTTCTAGTGTTCTATCTCTTTTCTCATTACTTCCCTCCAATCGGCTATCTTCACGGCTTGAGTGAAACTCTGTGGTTCGTTCTGAGCATCGATGGACGTTAGAAAGCACCTGTATGTTGTAGAAAACTTATGGGATGTACCGTCCAAGATCTTAAGTTGGAGACGGGCTGCGAATGGTCTATAGATTCCGGCAAGTCGACAACGTAATCTTTCAAGTGCTCAGGCTGCTTCTTAGATCTCTTGCTCTGTCTGCGAGAAATAGGATTATCTTGGCTTGGCTGCACCATCTCACTTATGGTGTCGTCCTGAGCTTCATTTGCTGGTTCGACAACTACAATTTCCTCTTCGGACTCTATTTCCCCAAGTCTTTTCTCACTCTTTTCAGCGTAGGAATATAGAAATATGTTCTCAAGAAATTTAATATCTCACGATACAAATATTTTCCCAGTCTGGCGTTCAAAAAGCTTGTACCCCTTTTGTCCTTGGGGATACCCAATAAATATACACTCTCTCCCCCTCTCAGCGAACTTGTCGTTTCCCTTGTTTGTGTCTTTAGCATATACCAAACAATTGAATACCCTTAGATGTTCTATCCTTGGTTTCATCCCAAATATGACTTCATATGTTGTCTTACCTTGAAGTACTTTACTCGGCAGCCAATTCATGATGTACACAATTGTAAGTACACACTCACCCCAGAAGCTGGAGGGCAGGTTCGACTGAAACCTTAGGGCTCTAGCTATCTCTAGGTTGTGCATATGTTTCCTCTCCACTACTCCATTTTGCTGCGGGGTATGTACACAAGAGGTTTCCAGGAGGATTATGTTATTCTCATAATATCCTATCATCTCATTCGAATGAAATTCAGCTCCATTGTCAGTTCTTACTCCCTCCGTCCCAAAACAATTGTCTTGTTTTCCTTTTTCGTCTGTCCCAAACAATTGTCTTCTTTCCTAAAATGGAAAGTTTATACACACTCACTAATAAAATACTAATTTCCTCTATCTCTACTCGCATTGGTATCTGTGCCATTTCCATACAAGACAATTGTTATGGGACGGAGGTAGTATTTGTTTCACCGGTCTTCCGAATTGGGTTTTTATCATGTTACAATATAGTTTAAGATATCTATTAGCTTCATATTTAAATTTGCAAATAAACACATACTCCCCTGCGGAAATCATCAACTATTGTAAGGAAATAGTACGCTCCTGTTAATGAAGGGGTCTTATAACCGCCCCATATATCACAATGAACTAAATCGAAGCAATTTGTAGTTTGAATACAACTAGATGGAAAAGGGGAGCGAGTTTGCTTGGCTTTGATGCAAGGCTCACAAAAAACATTACTCATTTCACCAACATCTTGAAGCTTGATCTTGGAAGGGTGGCCTAACCTTCTGTGCCATATATCTGTATCAACCATGCCGGAGAAAACTTGTAGGTTATCGCAGATTGGTTGCAAAAGATATAGACCATCACATTCTTTACCCGCTCCAATCAGTTTCCTCGAGGCTAAGTCCTGCATGATACAACCATCAGCCGAGAAGGTCAGAGTGCAGTTGAGCTCCTTAGTAAGGCGACTAATGGTAACAAATTGCATTTGAAAGTAGGGACATGTAGGACGTGATCAATTTCCAATCCATTGGGCAGTTTTAAACTCCCAATTCCAGCTACGTACACCTTGTCTCCATTAGGTATTTTAACTGGTATGCCAGTTCCAGTATTGATGGTTCCGTTGAGAGAGCTTCCTTGGTGGGTGATGTGCTCCGTGGCTCTTGAATCAACGATCCAAGATGTGTTAACTTTTGAAACCTTGCCTGCAATGTTAGCGGAAGTCGTGGAGGTTGAGGTGCCCACGCTGTTGCTCAGAAACTCCTTGAGTTGGTTCAGTTGTTCAGTCGTGAGACCGAGTGGTGCAGGGTGATCGATGGTGTTCCCGCTGTCCGCATAGGCCGCTCTGTGAATGAACGGCTGCCTCTTGTTAGTTCTTCCTCCTTCCTTCTTCCAGGGTCTCCCTCCTTTCTTTCCTTCCGGGTAGCCCACTATTTCATAACAAGTTTCAATCGTGTGCTAGAGCTTGCCACAATTGCTTCACTGTGGAGGAGTTTTCGTAGCGTCCCTGGTATTTTCTCTCCAGTCAGAACTCCATTGCCTTTGTACCTGGAAAGCCACACCATCGATGATGGGTTGTCTCGAGCTTGTGATTAATCGCTGGCGCTCATCTTCAGCAACATGGTGATAAACAACCCCAAGGCTGGGCCATGGGACCATGCTTAAAACTTGGCTTCTTATTGTGTTGAAAGCATCGCCGAGACCCATCAAGAACTCGTAGATTCTCTCCTTCTCAATCTTTTGTGCGAATAGCTTTGCCATATCACACTTGCACTTTCCACACGTATACAGCGTTAATTTCATCCCAAATACTCTTTAATTTTGTATAGTATGCAGACACAGACATCTTATCTTACCGTGCGAGGGTGAGATTTCTTTTCAACTCGTAAGCATTGGGAGCACTTTTCTTCCCAAATCTCTCGGCTAGGTCTCTCCATATTTCATGTGCCTTTTTGGCGTGTTTTACGCTATTCCTAATTTCTTTCTCCATCGCTATGACGAGCCATCCTTTTACCATTGCATTGCATCGTTTTCAAAGGGGTAGATCTAGCGAATCCTTGTCAGGTAAGTTGAGCGTGCCATCGACGCACCCTAATTTATTTTTTGCGAGAAGGCAGTTGCTCATCTCTTCACACCAATCTCCCTAGTTTCCATCGCTGAGGAGATCAGTAACATAAAAATGACTCGGATTGTCAGATGGACCGATATAATACGGGGACATCAAGTCGTTTACTACGCCGTCTTTCGTCATCATGGCTTATTTGAAGAGGAGAATAAAAAACGCGGAAGTTTAGCCGTTGAATCTCGGCTCTGGTACCATGTAAAATTTGAGAGATAAAGAAGAATTCTTCATTAACTTGTGCAGAAAACAATCGTCCATCATACAAGTATATATATAGTTTGGGTTTGCATGGCAATCTAAGATATGATAGCCCTAAATACAAGAAAGCAAAGATATACATGAATCTGGCGTGTATTTATATCTACATGATATATTATTTAAGATATGTATCTTGAATAATCATATCTTCAAGGTTAACATTTTCAAAATTGGTGATTTTGTCTCACCTCATCTAAATATATATATCCCAAACATGTTTCTACCAAAAATATATATATAATTCCATCTTATTTATCATTCTCTAGAGAATATAAAACTTTTTACATGTTGCTTTTCTTTTTCAGAAAAAAAAACGGTGGTATTCATTTTTGCGAGAAACTTAAAATTTTTGGTTTTGATGAGAATAAAGAGAAAATGGCAAACCGTAATCGTATAAATTGAATAAAAAAATCTATTTTGTTAAGTATTGAACTTTGAAATAATGTTGCTGGATATTCAAAATTTAAAGCTCAACTCACTAGAATAATCCAAAATAAATAAGATTATTTTTAGCCATCTCACAATAGTTTATTTACAAAAAATATATTTCTACATTGTATAGAAATATTTTTTTATATTTAAATTCTTAATATTTGAAAACAGAATTATTTTTAAATTTAGATTTTTTAAATAAGATTAATATTATATTTACTAAAAAGAAAAAATATTATTAGAATGTGAAGTAGATGGACACAATTGTTAGAAACTGAGTTTCAGTTTCTCTCATAATTTGATGTTTTGATACGTCAAAACTTACTTTAATATTAAGTTTCTAGTGTACTTAAATGAAATCCCTATATAGGATTATTCAAGTTGTAATAGACTAGAAACTTAGATACTGAAGACCGAGCGAAGAAATCAGAAACTGAGTTTCTGATGATGAAATTCAAAATGATAAAGCTCAAGATGTCAAGAACAAAGTTTTTTGTGCTTAAGGAGAAGATCCCAAGAAACTTGAAGATCGGATGACATGTGTTCGTGCTTGAAACTAAGTAAGATGAAAAACTGAAACTTAGTTTGGGAAGTCAATTTTTAGTTTCAACATTCAAAAACACGTGAATCACAAGTGTTGGAAGTCAGACTCAAAGTCATTTCAATGCTAAGTCAAAAAGTCAGTACGATGAAGTCTCATACTTGGATTCTTTGGACTGAAACTTAGTCTAACAAAAGTAGGTGGAAAGTACACTGCCAAAAGCATAAAGCAGGCAGCAGAGCAGTCCAAAAGTATGATCGATGATTGGACGACATTCTCCTTATCTCTAACGACTCAATTCTTGTGTCTAACAAGAAGAATTCAAATCATCAACCAATCTGCACCTGGAGACTATAAATAAGTCGACAACCCAGTAGAATAATAATCGAAATTTTTGCGAAAAGCTAAGCCGACATTCTGCTCCACTTTCTACTCAAAGCTTTCTGAAATTTCGTGTGTTCCTATCACGAGACTTAAGTTTCCAACTCAACTTATTCCTTCAGTCCTACTATTTCCGAGCACGAGGCTAAAGCTTAAAGCTGAAGCTATTTACTTGGTGAATATAACTTTTCAAAGTTATATTCATAGCAGTCAATATCCTACTCTGGGATATTGACTATCACGAGCATTACCAAACTTACTGTGTTCTAGGAAGAACGAGGAAACATCCAACCATCCAGGAAGAAGGCCGCGGGGTGCGTCCTCATTTCAACCTGAAGAAGGTTCAACTTACAAGGCGTTTCTAGGTGAGTGACGACAGCAGAACGAAGGATCGAGGTTTCCGACAGGCTGTCCATAGATCGTAAGAAGGCTTGTACACTGAAACTTAGTGGATTCCCGATTAAGTTCAGAAGAGTGGACGTAGGACTTTAATTCTGAACCACTATAAATATCTTATGTGATTTTACTAGCTTTATTTAAGTTTTTGCACTTAAGTTCTCAAACTTACTTTGAAACCTTTAATACTTCTCTAAGTATTGAAGTGTATTATCTGAAACTTACTTAACACACTTTTGAGCTAAACTGACTTTTTTGTTAACCTGAAAACCGAGTCTCAGTCAGTTTTCATAGACAAGTGCATATTAATCTTACTTTCGATGCATGTTATATTACTCTGATTTCGGGACCAACATGTGGTATTACGTGCCAAGGTTCTTACAGACCTACTGGTTGTGTTGAGTCGCTTAGGACCAGATCTCTTTTCTTTGCACTTGTTTGTTTCTTATCTTCTAGCTCGGGTATATATATGGCTCACATTGTCAAGCTTCCCAAATACTCTCCAGAAAATTTCAATATGAACCCTAATTATATTAAAGAACATCCATCCAGAAATGGCGGATGTTATAGCCAACGAACCTATAAAGATCACGAAGATCAACACTCAGCTCGGAGGTGGCGATGGCCTTGAGATCATAGAAAAACCCTATGTTGAGTGGACCACAAAAGACAAAGCTCGTGCTCACTTGGATTTTGTGGCCTTGGAGATGATCCTCCAATCCTTACCTGAAGCTCTAGTTGTCGAAGCACTGGAGCATGATATGGCAAAAAAAATTTGGGATTTCCTTGGCACCCTTTGCCAAGAGACCGATCAAATGGAGCGGAACAAGTTTCAAAATTGTGTAGATAAGTATGAATCTTTTCAAAAGCTTCCCGATGAAAATACTAAATCTATGGAAGCAAGGTTTAATGCTAATGTATGTGAACTTGAGAACTTGGGGAGAGAGTATTCTGTTGCAGATTTGAACGCGAAGATTCTCTAAAAGATGTTAAAAGAAGATTGGTTTGTAAAAACCACGAGCCTCAAAGAGAAAGATTTGTCAAAGATGTCGATAAAGGATTTGTTTGCCCAGCTTCAAGTCCATGAATGGGATATTCAGATGGTTAATAGGAACAAAGCCATTTGAAGTGTTAGTGCACAACCCGAAAAAGATGTTGCCTTCTTCGTCAAGAGAGATTTTAAGAGGAGACCCCAGATGCCATGTCAAGCTGACTGAGCAGCTGGTCAAACCTCTACATTGAAATTGACTCCAACACCTTCCTATGCCCATAAGAAAGAGAAAGAGATTTCGGTTGTTGAGCTTGAGGAGAAAATGCGGAAGCTAACCAAGCTTCTGGAAAAGGAAAAAGCAAAATCCGAAGGTTCACAAGGAGGTGAACAAAAGTTCAGCAAAAGACCTCCAACAGCATGCTACGAGTGCAACTCCCCGAACCACCTAAAGTATGAATGCCCACTTGTTTCAAATGAGGAAAGGGAGCGTCTCAAAATGGATCTTCAAGAAGAAAGCTTCCAAGGCTGTAGCCAAGGCCATGTTATCGCCAACTGAAGTACTAGATATAACAACAATGATGGCTACTACACCTCCGACGATGAAGCTGAGCAGGAAGCATTCTTAGTGCTTATGGCTAAGCTTGGTGAGGATGCATCGGATGTGGGAGAAGAAGGAGAACCAGAAACTGAGACGCAAAACTTAGTAATTTCTACTAACTCTGTTTCAAATTCTCATGCATGCATAGAAGAGGAAACTGAATCAAATTGCTCGGATTCAGATGATGTCACTCTTGAAATTCTTAATAAAGAGTTCAAAATTCTATAAATTAAAAAATGCTTTAGTTGGAGAGAATGACTCACTGAAACTTAAGGGTATTTGATTTGACCAATGAGATCAAATGATCGCGGTCACTTAGTGAGGAATTGACTGAGCTTAAGGAAGAGCGTTCCATTTTACTAGAAAATTTTAAAAATATTTCTGAGGAATGCGAATCTTTAAAACTGAAAATTGCTATTCATCGAAAACTTATTTGTTCACTTTATTCTAGCACTAGCAAGGTTTCAGAAGCCATGAGTATACAAAGAGACCCATCTAACAAGTCAGGGCTAGGTTTTTTCAGAAAACATTTTGAGCAATCATGCATCAACTTCTGAAACCGAAATGTTCTAAATCATCATTTTAGAAAGGATTCCGGTTTAGAGGTTAAGTTGTTGGGTAAAAGAGTAGTCAGCACTGAAAAGAACTCCGCGTTGGCCAATCAAGGCAAGGGAAAAAAGGTAGTTTCAAAATTGAGTTCGGTCCCGAAACTTAAAAGTAATTCAGTGTTAAGACTGAATAAACCTGAAATGAAGCCAAGTATGCCCAAGAAGTGGGTTAAGAAAATTGTTCCTAATGCAAGGAAACCTACTTCAACATCTAAAACTGAGTTTCGCAAGAAGTCAGTTTCATGTCCGGATTCCAGGAATTTGAGGTCCTATGATCGTAATTTATATGAAAGGAGGACTTATCCGAGAAGAAGGGACAACTACTCGAGGTCTGAGCCCAACCATCTTTCTTATTCAAGGGCTAGGAAGACTAATCACCCTAGACTTGGTTTCCGAGAATCTAACAGAAACTTAATTTCAAGAAACATAGTTTCTAGGAACTCAGTTCCTGGAAACTCAATTTCGAGAAACTCAGTTTCTCGTAAGATTTCACACACACCCACTATTCATTCTCACGTGCATCCAAATAGCATTTATTATTACAGAAGGAAGAGAAAGGTGGAGAAAGTTTTACCTAAACATATGGTGAAACAAGTTTGAATTCTAAAAGGATGGATTCCAAAGACTAACCCTGCAGGACCTGCAAAAGCTCGGGTACCTAGTGTCTAACCTTCTTTGTTTTGCAGGTACAAGGTCACCAGAGTCAGCTCAAAAAGAAGAAGAGAGCATGAAATCTGGATAGTGGGAGCTCTGCCCACATGACCAAATAGAAGAGAAGGACTTACTCTCGCAATTAGAAATGGCGAGAGGATCCCCTATTTTCTTTGGAGAAGATTCCAAGGGGAGAGTCATTGGCAAGGGATGCGTGGATTACAATGGAATCACAATCAAGAACGTATCCTTGGTCACTAACCTCAACTACAACTTGCTGAGCATCTGTCAGCGTATCCAGAGTGGATATGAGGTGACCTTTGCCGAAGCCAAGTGCTTAATTAAAGACAAAGATACCAAGGAGACCATCCTCAAAGGAGTCAGAAAAGGAAGTTTATATGTTGTATATCGGGAGAGCGGCCAAGTTGATACGTGCGTTGTCCCAACAAGCTCATCCCAAAAAGAAACCAACTACTATCGCACAAGAGGTTAAGCCACCTGAACTTCCAATCGATCAGACATCTAGTTAAGCATAAGCTTGTGGAAGGTCTTACATAAACTGGATTCTTGAAAGAAGGTTTATGTTGAGCATGCAAGATGGGGAAGCTAACTAAGGCATCATTCAAGAATTGCCCCATCACAGAAAGCACGGATAAGATCTTGGAGCTGCTGCATATGGGCCTTTTTGGACCAGTCAAGGCACCCACCGTTGTAGGAAAAAGATTCATACTTGTGGTAGTTGATGACTACTCAAGGTATACTTGGGTGCGACTCATGAAGACCAAGGATGCAGTCAAACTCCAGCTGTCAGACCAAGGAAGTGACCGTGAAGAGGATTCGCTCTGATAATGGAACAGAGTTTTGCAAGGGGCCCTTGATGGACTTTTGTGTTGATGTTGGGATTGCTCATGAGAAGTCAGCTCTGAGGACTCCTCAACATAATGGTCTTGCTGAAAGAAAGAATCGCACATTAAAAGAATCAGTGAGGACCATGCTTACAGAAGCAAGCTAGACTGAATGTTATTGGGGAGAAGCCTTGATAACGGCGTGCTATACTCAGAATAGAAGCGCCATCAACAGTCGTCATCATAAAACCCCTACGAGGTCTACAATGGTCGTAAGCCTTCTATAGCTTATTTTCGTGCTTTCGATTCTCCATGTTACATCCATAATAATGGAAATTCAAAATTGAATACCTTTAGTCCCAAGGCGAATGAAAGTGTGTTCCTTGGTTATGGACACCCTTCATACAAGGGATATAGGGTACTCAACAAGACTACGAGAGTTATGGAGGTAACATGTTGCGTTGATTTTGATGAGTCTATTCTAGTGCGCAGGACCTTGAAGGAACTAGAACTTGTTGATCATGAGATCAAGGATGCCAATGAGAAACTGAGTTCTGAAAAAGAAGATATCAATACAGTTTCTCAAGCTAGATCTATGGACGAACTTTCAAGTACTCCAGAGGACCAGGTCGGTGATGCAATTGTCCTTGTTGAGGCCATAGATTCACTAACCCTAAATGCAGGTACAAATCAAGGGGGAACTTCAGGTGTCCAAGCAGAAACTGAGTCTCTCGGCCAAGCTGAAACTGACTTGGCTGCCGATGCTGACTTTTCTAGAGAAGAAGATGCTCAACCTGAAGAGGTGAATCTAGAAGATAAAATGGCTGGAGATAGTGGAAGCAATCTCTGGAGAAGAAGAATCCAATCTGGAAGTAGAAGATCAAGTTCCAAGAGATGATCTCGCCATGGTGGAATCAACATTAACCTCAGTTCCAGTGTCAGGAACCTACAAAACTAACTTTCCTGGAGCTTTGATTCAACCTGTCGAGGTCACTCAGCTCCAAAGGCCCAAATGGTTAAAACACCATCCAGAAGATGTCGTGCTGGACAACATTGCTAGCCCAGTCCGCACAAGGCAAGGAAGTGCTCTACTGACTTGTTTTATCTCTGAAAATCCAGAACCCACCAAGATAGGAGATGCTCTAAAGTCCAAAGATTTGATCAATTCCATGCAAGAGGAGCATGCTGAGTTCAAAATAAATGAAGTATGGTACTTGGTGGACAGACCAACACATCAAAGTTTTATTGGAACGAAGTGGATCTTCAAAAACAAGAGGGATGAAATTGGGAATATCGTAAGGAACAAAGCAAGGCTAGTAGCAAAAGGATATGCTCAATGTGAAGGAATCGATTTTGATGAAAATTTTGCCCCATTAGCCAGACTCAAAGCCATAAGGTTATTTTAAGCTTATGCTGCGCACTTTCACAGTTTTTCAAATGGATGTGAAGAGTGCATTCTTGAATGGGGAGCTTAAGGAAGAAGTTTATGTTGAACAGCCCCCAGGATTCAAAGAGGGAAACCAAGTATATAAATTGACAAAGGTTCTCTATGGGTTAAAGCAAGCACTTAGAGCTTGGTATGAGACTTTGTCTCAATTTCTTATCAAGAATGGTTTCCAGAAAGGAAAAATCGACATGACCTTATTCAGAATCAAGGATGGAGCTAACATTTTGTTGGTGCAAATATATGTCGATGACATTATCTTCGGATGCAAAAACTTGAAGCTCTGCGATAAATTTGCCCAACTTATGCAAAGTAATTTCCAGATGAGTATGATGGGCAAGTTGACTTATTTTCTCGGTCTTCAAGTGATTCAGTCTGAAGCTGGAATCTTCATCAACCAAAAGAAGTATACCAAGGACTTGATCAATAAGTTTTGTCATGAGAAGACCAAGCCCTTGAGGATCCCGATGAGCCCCAGTGCTCAGATCAATCTTGATGAATAAGAATAAGCAGTAAATCCAACGAGCTATAAAGGAATAATTGGTTCTTTATAGTATTTGACCGCAAGTAGGCTGGATATCTCCTACTTAGTTGGTGTATGTGCGAGGTTTCAAGCAAATCCCAAGAAGTCGCACATGGATGCTGCAAAGAGAATAGTGAAATACCTCAAAGGAATTGAGTCTTTAGGTATCTGGTACTCCAAAACTGACGAAATAACTCTCAATGCTTATTTAGATTCAGATTTTGGAGGATGTCGTATTGATAAGAAGAGCTCGAGTGGAACTTGTCAGTTCCTTGGTCACAAGCTTATAAGTTGGTTCAGCAAGAAGCATCACTCTATCGCTACATCAACAACCGAAGCTGGGTATGTAGCCGCTGTTAGTTGTTGTGCTCAAGTCCTGTGAATCAAGCAACAATTACTTGATAATGAGGTCGAAACTGGGTGTGTGCCAATTTATTGTAATAATAGTTGTGTTAAGTGCATTATGAAGAACCCAATTCACCATTCCAGGACCAAACATATCGACATCAGACACCATTTCATTCGAGATTGAGAAGAAGGATGTGTCTCTCGATTATATCCGAACTGAAGATCAATTGTTGGATTTCTTTACCAAACCACTCCCTGAGACTCGATTCAATGAGCTTTGCATCAAACTTGGTTTGTTAGAGTTTGATGACTTATCAATTGAAGAAGAGTAGTTGTGGAATAAAACTGAGTCCCAACTCTCAGTTTTTCTTATCTAAAAGATATTTTATTCAAATTATTTTAAGTGGTGTCACCATGGGAATTCAGAGTATCAGAAGATCGGAGAAACCCATCTTGAAGAAAACAAAAGCAGATTAAAATTCAGTTTCAGTCTATTTCTCAGTTTTCAGTATGACGATTCTACACTTAACCAATTTTGAAAACAAATTTGTTGGCGGAGAAACTGACTTTCGAAGACTATGTTTTGGTTTTCCATACTTAGAATTATTTGAAGGATGGTTGCAGAATTAAATTGAGTTCAAACTCTCGGTTTAGAAACTGAAACTTACTTCCACTCAGTTTTAGTATATGAGGTGGGGTAATTTGAAATTCAAATGGTTGCTTATCTCATACGACGCATTAAATGCTCAACAGTCGCCGAGCAATACGGAGGTGACACGTGGAAGACCCCGCTCCACCACGTCAGATTAGTCAACCCAGGCAAAGAGCTGTTTCACCTTAGCCGTTGATCAAAAGACTGTTGACTCAATCTGAGCTGTCCAACCACAGTTTTCGAAGGATACAAATAAGGGTCGAATTTCCAGCGGTTATACTTTCGATCCTTTACTATTTTCATTCAATCTTCAAATATTTACCAACTCAGGTTCTCTCTAAGCATTCAAGACTATATGACAATCATTCCTTGATTCATTGCTCATCATTTGCTTTAAATCATGCTGAAGAAACCTACTCAGACTCTAGAGAAAACCTAGCGCCGGAGAAGCAGAGAAGGGCGGCGCAGGTGATTAAGGAAAGAATTTTGAATGTCGATGATGTTGAAAAGGTGTGTTCCGATCTCCGACTGTCGAGTAAACTGAATAAGGAAAAGATTGTCTACCTTGTGCAAGCTCAACCAAAAAGATTTCATCCCTATATGGTCGCTCAATTCTATACAAATATCATGGTGGATCCAGATGCCAAGTCCTTCAGTACCTCGGTGGCTGACACTACAATCCGAGTAACTCCTAAGTTACTCAGTGAGGTGTTCCATCTTAGGAATGATGGTACCTCTATTCATCTCTATCTTCAAGGTGTTGATAATCAAAGAATGAGGCAACATATGGTGGACCACTGGAACAAATGGAAGAAGGAGGAGGTGACTATCTGATGGAAAATGAATCATAAGACCAATGAGCTTGACCCCTTCTACAAGTTCCTGGTAGATATTGCTATTCACATGCTTCAATGCAAAGTGGGCTCATTCTCTGAAATGAGCATGAAGAAATACTCTTTGCTCATGGCGATTGACGACGAGGTTCATGGGCACTGGGCAGAGTTCCTCTTTGAGTGGTTGCTCGATTATGTGGGAAGGAAATCTACTATCGAGAGCAAGGGTTAGTTTGCCATGAATGTTAGCTTTCGGTTGAAAGTTAGTTTTCTATTGGAAAGAGTTTTGGAGGTAGTTGATGAGGGTGAGCTGTTGATTTCCACTGACATCGTCCCGCCAAAGCCTATTGTGAAGGACCCTAGTGCACCGGAGGAGGAGGAGAATGATGATGAGGAAGGTGGAGAAAGAAGAAGGTGATGGTGGTGATCAGGAGGCCACGCAAACTGAGGCTAAAAAGGTGGAGATCCTATAAAAGGTAATGGAGGACCTCCCCCCACTGACTAATCTTGGGGAGGTTCCAACCAATCCTAAGCACAAGAGGTTGCGAAAGAAATATGATGTTGACAAGCTGGATAAGCCACCTACTCCAACCCAAGGGAGGTTAACAGGGATCAGTATTCCCATAGCCATTCCGAAAAAGACAAGGACTGCTACCTCCAGACCCCTGAAAAGGAATAAGAAAGAAGGAGAAAAGAAAGAAGAAAGAACGAGAAGAGCAGCAATAAGTTGAGGGCAGAGGAAGAAAGCAGAGGTTGAGACAGCCAGTGCTAATGGAAAGGAAAAGGTTGAAGAAAGCAGAAAGAGGAGGAGTGATGAACATTGCTCATCCGCCCGAAAGAAGCTGACTTTTAGAGAGCTGGAAGCTGAGATCCCCCAGGAGATACAAATTCCATTCATTTATGATACTTGTTGGTCCCGGATTATCAGGGTATAACTTGGCAGCGGAAAATGTGTTAGTTCGTTTCTTGCGCTCTGCTGGTTACTCAGCTGACTGGGACCTTGTCAGCTGGTAAGTCAACTGGCACTCTGAGTACTCAGCTGACTGGCAACTGGCTCGTCAGCTGGTAGCTCAAGACTTTGAATGTTTTTAGCCTTGTTTGCACAGTTATATCAGTTTTCAGATATA
>JAPKLW010007822.1:0-14336 GCA_026898455.1 Plectranthus barbatus | reverse complement strand
AGAATGATTTTGTCAATTTAGTTTGACGGACAAGGTAGTCAAACATTTCTTCAATAGCTCGTGGTTCAACATCGAGCATTAATTCAAGGAACATGAATAATAAATCCATGTGATTGAGCGAAACAAATGACTTCGTCAAGTGACTATGCACTTTCAAGAGTTTAAGATTGAAAGAAGTTTCATTGTGAATCATCGTACATTGCTTGAGAGTATAAGAACTCATCAAGTTGTTTCAACGAAATAATCGAGGAGATTATTGATTTAGATGAAGATCAATTAAGATTTCGAAAGTTAAGGTTCAACAAGTTTGATTTAACAATAAGCTTCAAGGAAGTTTGAGTTACTAGAGTTTGGTTAAGCAAATCAAATTGATTTGAATTGAAAAGGTTATCGGAGAAGTTATGGAAGATAACATCTCATTGTCGATTGATACAAGAAATATCAAACGAAATTGGAATTCAATTAATCGAATGATGAATTTAGAATTGAGATATGGTTGTATTAATCGATCAATCGAAAGGATATCAAAAGGTATAAATGATAAGTCGAATCGATCGAAGAATGAAAGTTGAAAATTTCAAATTATGTGTCTGTGTCGATCGACATAAGTAGTGTCGATCGATATGGATGTTTGACATACGTATGCGTGTCGACCGAAGCATGTGTCGACCGGTTTGGTTTGTATCGATCGATATGAAGAAATGTCGACCGAATTCAAGTGTTTGTCGACCGACACCAAGTGTGTCGATCGAAATGGCTTGTTATGTTAAGAATGTCGATCGAAATGAAGTGTGTCGATCGATACGAATGATGGACAACAAAATCTCAAGGAATAACATCTGTGTCGATCGACACAAATTGTGTCGATCGAAATTTAGGCTCTGTTTCGGTCGACACAATCTGTGTCGATCGAAATTTTGGCTCTGTTTCGGTCGACACAATCTGTGTCGGTCGAAACAGAGGCTTGAAGCTTTCGGCGGAATTTTTGTGTTTTGGCTCAAACGGTTATCCGGACTCGTCCAATCGATTTCTAACAACACCAAATGGTTTCTAAACATACATAATGAGTCTAGACATGATCTAAACTATCAAAACATATTGGAATCGAGATTTAACCATAATATTTCAATATGGGGCAAATATACCAAAAATACTCCAAAATCCACACAACTCGATTCCTACGTCAATATATCGTTTCTAGGCTCATGATATAACATGCTAAACATGCATACGTACTCATAAACTCAATATCAAGCCTAGATCATAACATTTATCAACTAGGGCAAAAATCATAACATGTTTAAATCGATAAAATAGCTAGAGGGAGGTTCGATCTATACCTCCTTGACGTTCTTAAGCCTTCGTAAGCTTGATCAACCCTTAGTTCGTCGATTTCCCACTTCAAAACACAAAGGAATGGAAAACTAAGTTCGGAAATGGAAGGGAAACGGAGAGAGGGTTCCGAAAAGGTATAGTTTTACCTTAAAATCTCCTCGTCGGAGCTTCGTCGGAGCTCGCCGGAAAAACTCTAGAGAGTTTTGGGAGAGAAAGTGAAAGTGGTGGAGTGAGATAGAAGGTTATATTTATAGAAGGAGGTGAGGGGTAACTTTGTAATTACCGAAAGTCAAAAAGGTTAAAGTGGTAGTCATTCGCTTGTCACATCGGTTACTTTAACATCACCTCACGTCAACTCCATATCTCTTCGCGTCATTGCACGGGAGACCGTGATATTTCGTCGATACACGAGTATTTATCGATCGATATTATCTCGATACAAAAATGTTGATCACCAAATAATTAATCGAAATTAATTAGACTAATTAATAATAATTTATTTTCTCAATGAATAAGGTGGCAAACAAATGAGGCCACAATAATAATTTCCCAAAATAAATTGATCGCGATATCCCGAATTAATTCGATAGCAAAATATAAACTTCGGAAATCCGATAATTACATTCAAATTTTATGAGGGGTGTTACACAAACAGCATAAAGGGCTGACAGCGCTTCTTGCTGTTCTTAAAAGTCGATGTGAATTCTTCATATACAAACATCAGGTATGGTCCTTGTGGAGCATAAAGGCTGCTACCGCTTCTTGATGCTCTTAAAAGTCGATGCGAATCCTTCATTACTAACATATCGTGTTATTATTTGGGCTTCGATAATTTAAAATTTCATAAGTTATTTTATCGTTTTATAATGGAGAATCTTTATTTTATAGTTTTATTTGATTTTTTAAATTGAAAAAAATAAATCATATAAACAACGCGAATTATATGATTTTTCAAATTGAAAAAAAATAAATAAAAAAATAAAAATATATTGACAACGCGAATTGTCGCATCGCATTGTCTATATCCTTCTACACAATAGGGATGTGCATGGTCGGTTTGGCCGGTTTGAAACATAAAATATCGGCCAAACTAATAAGTACGATTTGGGAATTTTAGAAATCAAACTGGTCAAGTAATTATTTGAAACCAAATCGGCCAAACCGTAGTCGATTTAGAAATTTACATATATAAAACCTAATATTCATTCAACATTCAACTAAATATATAATCATCACATGAAATATCCAAAATATCACATGATCCAAAATTTCTCCATTGGTTGTTTCTTATAAAGCAACAAAAGCATTAGAAAATGAAGTAGAATCTAGATATGCAACAAAGAAAATATATAAAGTCCACTTTCAAAACTCTACAAGTTTACTTGATCTTCTTAGATTCACCTGCAAACAATACCGAAATTGTAACGCCCCCAACTGACCTTCCCAATTTGGGGACACGTTACATTAATGTTTCAGGTTTTGTGGAACATTTTAATAGTTTCAATAAAAGCAAGAAACTTGAGTAAATTAAAAGATAGTTAATTAACAAAGAAATAGACTTTGAGTTCAAATCTCACGGAACAGTATTGAAAACAGTTGGTCATTCAAATTATGGGAAGGGAAAATTCAGAGAGCGGTGCAGCAGTGTGTGTAGCGTGATGGTGACATGTATATGAAGATACATGTCACATGATCTTGTCATTTCTTCAAAAACCACTTTATTTAACCAACTTACACCCCGGAACTCCCATCCTTGCTGCTTAACCTGCACGTTTTAGAAATAACGCGAGGGGCTGAGTACTGATGTACCCAGTGAGAAACATGCCCGAAAACATATATTATATAAGAGATATGCTATGCAACTCACACAGATAGACACGGGGTTTCGTTGAAAGAAACCGTGCTATCTAAAACATTTTATTTTGTGTGCTATTTAAACATGTTATTATATCTGTTATTGTTTTGTAACTGGAAGCTGGCCTACTTCCAAGTTACGATGACTAGTTAGGAATGATTAAACATTCAACACACTATCATCTAAGTGCACTAATCTCGGTTTACACTTCGAGATCCGATCATATCTTAATTAATCAATCACTTCCCACAGGGTTTAAGGTCACTACCATTTCACCCATCATATTCTTTCTCGGGTTTAAGGTCACTACCATTTCACCCGTTTATATCCTCCAGGGTTTAAGGTCACTACCATTTCACCCATATCTTGCAAAACTTAAGGTTGCTAACCTTTACAGTTAATAAGAGTAGCGCATGTACTAATAGTACATGGTTCTTGTCTTATTAATACCTCTCTGTTGTTAGCATTCAACAGAGGACATATATAATAGCACAAAAACAAGCATAGCAATATCAATTTAAAACAAAGCAATTTTAACACATTTTGAAAATAAAACACACATTTTGCTTTTATACTTAAATAGTTTCCCACCTGATGTTTGGCTTTAATTATAGATGTTTTCCGCTAACTTGAGCTTACTCCTCCAATTCTCAACCTCTTACAAATAATCAAGGATTACTAAATTAGGACGGACGATCTAGGACAACGACAAGTTTAAATAAATCTAAATCAACTCGCAATCAACTTATATCTTCCTTGATTCCTTTCATTCAATCCAACATGGTTTAAGACTCAAAATCCGCATTTAATCTCATTGCAACTCATAATCCAAGACCAAACACGTAACGAATCATCTTCTCATGCTCGACAAGCTTCCCATTTCATAAATTAAACTTAAGGGTTGAAAGGATTCGAAATGGAATGAAAAATAGTTCAAAAACCATGTTTTATACTTCAAGGTCGAAGCCCATCCCGAACGGAATGAGTCCGTCCCCATCGGGGTGGACAACTCGCAAAAAATTACTTCTTGGTCGTGCCCCATTCCGAGCTAGATCCACTCATCCCGTTCGGGATGGTGTCCTGCTCCGCACGCTCGTTCGCGACTCGTCCCGAGCGGGATGCTTCCGTCCTGTTCGGGACTAGTCGTCTTTTCCGACGAACTCGCCGGATTTCCCCCTGAAATCCGACATATAACTCGATCTACTCACCCGATTACACATGCAATGATACTAATCGACTCCCTAGACACTCTAGAACACGAATATCGCATCCAAAACACCAAAAATCGCAAGATTAAAGATGTGGAAGAGAGTTCACCGGAAAACACTCTTCACGGCGGCGGAGAAAAGCCGGAGCTCTTTTCTAGCGACGAAATCGACTTCTCAAGCTATCCGAATGTTCTCTACACGATGGGGAATACGAATCAATCATCAAAACACCGAATTATGGCCGGAATAACAAGATTCAAACCAAAATCTACGAATTAAATCTCAAAATTTACCTCAACTTCTCACTTCGATATCTCTCTCGTTTCTCGTCCTCTCGGAGCCCACGAGTACTCAAAACGAAGCTCGGAGATCGTACTACAAGATGGTGGTAGTGGCTTGTCGAATGGTGGCTGGTGTTGGCCGGAATTTGGCCGGGAATACAGCCTGACGGGAATGGGGTGGATGGAAGGGTTTTTCTCCCTCTAGATTTATAATATAAGTGTGGAAATGATATGATATAATTCCATATATTTGTTGTAATTCCCTTATTTCCTCACATTTAATTAGACATATATCTAATATATATCATCTCCACAAATCCTCAATAAACCTTGGTAATTCCTCCAAGATGAAAACATAATCAAGATCTCATCAATTTAATTTCTCCAATTATAATCTCCCAATTTCCTTTCATAATTCATAACTCATGAATTATCCATCTCATTACGTCAATACAATTCCATATTAAATCCTCCCATCTCAAACAATATAATCCAACCACAAGATAAATATACAGAATATCTCTCAATTAGGGAATTCTTTCTTTATTCAATCAATTGATCTTTACAAAAGCTTAATTAAGCTTGGGGTATTACATAAATATTTATGATTAGAATCCAACTATGCAACAAGAAGAAAAATATAAAGTCATAAAAATAAAACTACACAAGTTTACTTGGTCTTCATAGACTTCACCCGCTGCCAACAAAGTAAAAAATTTATGATTATAATTACTTTTGAAATAATTTTTTTAAAAATTAGAAGATTGAAACGGGAGGAGTTCTCGAATGAGACAAGATGAAAAGAACAAGAATAAGTACAATTACCTCTCATGTTATCATTCGATATGGTCCGTGCAAATATTAAGGTAATTTGCAAAATCTAAAATAAAAAGAAAGTTATACTTTGTTCTAACAACATGCCTAAAATATAAAGTTAAAAGTTATCTAAACATTGTCTAGAATATGTGATTGTACCTTTTTCGACCTCTTCAATATCTCCGATCCCTTGTAAAACATCTCGCAATTCAACTCTCTACTGTGCAGATTCAATTTGAAGCTAATTTTGTGCACATATAAGTGTCGGAACTATTTTAAGAGTAGGAGAACTCCTAAAATGGTCTAGAACTCGTCCTCCATCCTCTCGTGCTAAATGCAGACTTCGATGAAACACTAGAGACGGGGATAGCCAACACATCTCTTGCCATCTGGGATAAAATTTTGTATTTGTTAGAGTTTTCTTTCCACCAAGCTAATAAGTCAAAAGGTCTATCCATATTCTCTTGCATCTTTCAAATTGTTGTCCAATTCCATTTTTCACTCTTTTCTCCAGCTTTCTAGAAAGATTTAAATTTTGACAAGTGTCTCTCGTGTATGCCACTTCTTCCATCTTCACCACTTTCACCTAAACTAGTATTTGAAGAAACACCTTTGGACTTGACATAGTCAGGATCTTGTTCAAGATAATGCTCAAAAAGTTTTTTCATGATTTCTTGCACTTTTCTACTCATCCTCAGGGCAAGATCAACATTCCTGTATATATCATATAAGCTCCAATCAACATATTCTTGCTTGTAGCGAGGATCAAGGATGACAGCAATAAACAACATGGGATTAATTTTCTCCACTTCTCCCCAATACTTATCATACTTCACTTTCATTTCAAAAGCTATCATACTCAAATTTATATCACTATCTTTCAGGCATCCAATTATATGAGTATACATCGAACACATATCATGAAAGTAAGTATTTGAAGTAACATATAATGATCCAGAAAATTGATTTGTCACATCATAAAACAATTCAAGGAACTTCATGAAATTACTTGCAGCATCCCTATCTCAATCACGCGGTGGCCCAATTCTATTCAAGTCACGTGATTTTGATAAACTTTCCTCTACAGAAAAACTTGAACCTTTCTGAAATATTGACAATATTGTCCATATTCTTCCAAACGCTCAAATGCCCTCCTAAACTTTATAGATGATTGCAACATCAAGAAAGCATAATTCCACCTAATAGGAACATCTAAGCACACACTTCCATCAACCTCCAATTTTTCCTTTCTCACACATTCATTAAATTTTGCCAACATAGAAGGCGATGATATAACATATTGAACTGCATTTCTAATCACTCGGATAAAAGTGTCGTAGTCTTTCAAACCATTTGTCACAATCAAGTTCAATATATGAGCACAACAACGCATATGCAAAAAAACACAATTTAGAACACTTTTTCTCAAATGTCGGACTTTCTTTTGCATAAAAGAAATTGCCACATCATTAGAACTTGCATTATCCAAGTGATTGTAAATACCCTCTCAATACCCCCATGCAATTAAACATGCTTCAATCATCTTTCCAATTGTCTCACCCCGGTGATTGGTAATAACCTAAAAATTCAAAATTCTTTTTTGCAACTTCCAATCATCATCAATGTAATATATGGTTAGAACCAAATAATTGATATTTTGCACAGATGTCCACGTGTATGTTCTTAAACAGAATTGTTGTAAGGAATTACTAAACATAGCTTTTACTTTTTTTTTCTCCTCAACATACAAAGTTATGACATCTCTAACAACTGTAGTACGTGTTGGTAATTCTAACTTAGGTTGAATCATAGAGTTGTAGTATCTAAACCCCAACTTCTCTTTGAAGACTTCGAAGATCGCTTAGACATTGAATTCGAAGAGAAGAATCAGAGAAGAAATAGCAATAAAACCTACAAATTGTTGTTTGATCCAAATTAATACGAATTGTATCCAATTTTTGTGTTTATTCATTTAAATACAAAGATTTGTGATTACAAATTTTGGCACGCCCGGTGGGACAATCACTACCTCTCATCTCTTCTCTTCACCAAGTTCACAACTCAAGAATGTCTAACACTTCTTCTACAAGTAGTGTTGGAGTGACCACAAGGACTATGACCAAACAAGACGTGGAAGCATCCAAATTGGCTACCACGGAAGAAGAGGCGTTTTTCCTCTCTAACCAAAATGAGAATGGAAATGACTTTTCATCACCTAACTCTCACTCAACGGCACACTACTCTCTTGAAGCGCCGGTGATGGTGATCAACGCTTCAACCATGGAAGAGCAGATTGCAAGTCTGAAGGAACTAGTCGAGGCCATGAGCAAGAAAATCCAAGAGCAAAATGACGTGATCATTAGGCTCAAGAAAGACAAAGGAGAAGCTAGTCATGTGAACGTTGAGGGAGATGAAGAAAATGGTGGTGCAGAGACATCCACGAAACAACAAGCAAATGTCGAAGCAAACTCATCAGCTAAAGGTCTCCAAGTCTCATCCGATGGTTTCACTTAAATCGACCAACTCAAATAATTTATTGAAGGAACCATGAAAACTAAGTTCGAAGGAAGCTTCAAATCATCAGTGGCGTGCTAAAGCCGTATACCCAAAGGATAGACAATCTCAAGGTGCTCGTAAGTTATCAACCACCCAAGTTTTAACAATTCGATAGACAAGTTTTAATATAAAAACAATATTAAATCGAATTAGTCTACTGACTAAAGTTTTAATACTACAACAGATTTTTATCTTCTTTAAACAAATCATTAAATTGATTTAATTGTATTATATGAATAAAAAATTGCAAAAAACTAAAAAAAAAAGGATTGAAGGGTAGAGAATTATATAACAAACATTATTCTCCGTAAAAAAATATATAAAATAGGATGGACAATATAATATATATTGCAATTGATGTGTTGAACTCGCATTGAAATACAAAACTTCAAGCAAATATGCATACCTTAATTTTTTTCTTCCACTTTACAAAGCACTCGAATCTGAATCTGCAGCCAAATAATATGATCTACAACAATAGCAAAAGAAAATAAGAATAAACAAAACAAAGAAACATAATTATATCTTTCATTTGAGAGGAAATGGAGAACTATGAGATTGTAAATGAGAGACTAATATTTATAGTGCAAATATAACAATATAAAGTCAAAATTTTGATTATATTCTACCATAATTAAAGGATTGTGTTTAATTTGATTATTAATTATTGTCAAATATTAGCTAATCAGTTTTGATTTTCTCATGTTTCAAAATATACAAATAAAAAGTAGCATAACTAAATCAATTTCGATTTCTTGCCATGTGCATTTGATAATTTCTATAATACCATGTGTCATTAAAAAAAATCAAGATTAAATCATGCCGATTTCTTGTCATCATTTATTACCATTATACCATGCATTAACGTAAAGATTTTGTATTAGTTACTTTTTATATTTTTTTATTAGTTTTCCAGGACGACAAAAAAAGGCACTTAATTTGATTTAGTTCATTTATTGTCCGATGAAAATCTATATATACTAAAAGTCAAAATCCCCAACCTAAAAACTTTTTCCCCCAAAAATACTTACCTAAAATACACTTAAAATATATTAGGTAAGTAATATTAAATATGGTAAATATAATATATTAAGTAGTACATTATATTAAGTAATCAATAATATGTATAGAAAGTTTAAGAATCATTTAAATTCTTAATTAATTATTTAAACTGTTTTACTAGATATATATATAACATATACGTTGATTATTCCTCAACTAATTAAGTATATTTTGGTCTAAATTTATATTAGAAATTACTTTGATTGTTAATTTATATTTTATTATTTAATAAAATCGAGCTCAAACAATATGTATAGAGTGATTTTTCATAATTAATAATTCAAATATTATATAATTGTTTTCCCTGAAATCAATTATTTGATAAAATCAGTTTTTTTAAACAATGAATATGAATGTGTAATAATTGTAGCATTTTATAGTTTTTTTCTTATAATATAATTTTTAAATGAGATGTATCATAATAAATTAACACTTTAAAAATGGTTTGTCATCATTCACGGAACCATTATAGGTATAATTATGTAATTTAGACGTTACAATTAATTACACCATAAAAATATAACATAAATTAATATTTACTATTTCATCTTATCCCTCTAAATATGGCAATTTTTTTCATTTAAACTTATATTTCACTCTGTAAATATAACTCTAATTTTATCAAAACTTCATCTATTGATTTCAGTTTTTGATTGTGCAAGAGAATCAAGATTATGAGGTAACATATATGCCTCATTAGTTTTTCGAAAAAATTGATTCACGTTTATTATCTAATTTTTTGTTGTTCATATTGGTTTCAATTTTTGCTGGCTTTTTCTTAATGATTGATTATCATTGATTTTAACAATTGTTATGTTACTATTATATGTTTCATAGTTCATATATTTTTTTGTTATTTGCAGATGATTTATAAGAGGAATCTCAATTGCACACATGAATGAGTTATAGATCCAAAGCAACAAGAGTGATAAAAAGAATGTTGTAAAGATGTGGTTAATAGAAGAAGATGTTTTTATTTCCTAGCTACAAACTCATAATATTGTATTTATATTTGAGTGTGTATTATAGTAAGAGATTCGAGTTAGATTATTTGAATTAAGAATGTAGTGTAACAATTATGAAACAAAAAGTTCATATTTGTTGCTGGAATTTCTATTTTAAAGCTAATTCGGTTATTTCTTTATTGTGTATACACAAAATAATTGATCTCATTATTGATTTTTATTTGTATTTTAGTTATTTTCTTTGTCATTCTGTTATTTTCTTATTTTTGGTTGATTAGTAATTTGTCCATATTAACAATATGTAGTTATATCTTTATCCATAATTTACACTATACTTAATAATACCCTAACAAAAAAATTGTCCTGTCTAAACACAATTTCTAAAAGAAGGCATATTGTATATTCAGTAATTAATAATAAGTACGTAACCATCATTTATTATTGAAGTATTACTAATTATTTTATTTTATATTTCTAATAGTTTCTTAAAACAATAATTTCATTGTTAATAATAATAAAGAACTTTAATCTAAATATATATATATATATTTTTTATTAATCCATCACAATATTAATTTTATTCCATCCCAACCAAATTAGAAAAAGTATGTATTGAAGATGATTAAAATATATCATGTACGAAAAATAAATATATTGAATTATAAATGTTGTTGATTTGTATAAATGATATATTTATTCTTAAGTGTTTTGAATTATTATTATATTATTCGCATTTATCTGCATTTATTGTGCAATTTATTTTATATAATAAAATTATATTAGAGGATTATCTTATCTTCATATATTCTCAAAAATAAACCCTCACAAAAACATTATCAATAGGATTCCTAAATATCATTCTTTATGTAATATGGAAATCAATTAAGATCAATATATGAGTAATTCATTTGTACATTAAGAGTGCACAAAATTTGGTAGTAGTAATCAATCCTTAATTGCAGATATTAAAAAAACATATTCTATAATTTGTTTGCATTGTAATCTTATAAATAATTTTGCATAGAACTTATTCGGCAAATAATTGTGAACTCTTAAACACTACATGACACATTTTTTTTAAATTCGAATAATTCAAATAGGTTCTCAAGTAATGAAGATCATATGTAAATAGTATAATTGAAATGCTAAAAAAAAATTTAGAAGATGGAAAGATGTGACATATTTTATTTTTTTTGGCAAAAAAAGTCACCTGTATTGAGTTTTTAATTAATAATCAAAGAAAGAATGTATTTGTTGCCTAAATCATAACTGAGAGCATAAATAAGGTTTTATCGTGAGAAATTTTGAAATAGCTAATTTGATTGGCCAAAAGTACATATTTCTGACATTTTCAAGTAAAATTCTGACAATAAAAAATTATTAGATGTTGTAATTAAAATTAAATAATATTAAACAAACATTATATCCGTCCGCAACCCGATTGTAACCCAATATCATTTTATATAATAAAAATCAATAAAAATAATAATAAATTTAAATGATGGGCGCGACCCGGGAGCAACCGATGTGAGACCAAGAGTGCAATCCAAAATTAAAAAAAAGTATGTGTGGAGTGTGTGCACTGTGAGTTGTGAGTACGTAGTGTTTGCAGAATGTGTATGTTAATGTGTGTGGGAGTGTGTAGTGTGTGAAGAATGTATGTGTCAGTGTGTGTAGTGTGTGCAAAATGTATATTAGTGTGAGGCGACCTAGATTAAAAATAATACTCCCTCCGTCCCGGCTGAATTGTCCCAGTGACTTTGGGCACAATAACCAAGGAGTGTGAGTGTAAAGTAAGTTGAGTGGAATTAATATTTTATTGTTGAGTGTAAAAAAGTTGCTTTTTTAAGTAATGGGACAATTGAGGTGGGACGGACGAAAAAGGAAAGTGGGACAATTGAGGTGGGACGGAGGGAGTATAAAGGAAGAATGGTCAGTTTGGGAGTGATCAGGTGCGACCCGAGGGCGACCAGGTGCGACTTAAGTTTTTAACACTAATACAATTATATAACTTCAAAGTTAATAAAAAATTATGATCATCAATATTGGAAGTAAACTTTGATAATATACATATGACAAAATACTAATAAAAATTTATTGGTTCAATCGTGATTTGTTGGATTTCGGGCTCAGCTTTATCGAGCCCAAATTATTCAAATTTAAGACCAAAATATTTCAACACTAATAAGTTCTCAACTAATATTAATCAGAAAAAATCACCAATTTTGAGCTAAATGACATCTCTATATATGACGATGACGCCAAAGCTAGAAGCCAAATACTATACAAAATTTAAATATATAAATAAAAAATACGACATTATATATTAATATATTAATTAAGTATATATTTAATATTTCATATACATAAAATTCTAATATTTTATCGTGTAAAAGAAAATATATGTGCTTATATGCAAAAATTGATCTATACATCTAACTGCACATACAAGTATATAATTTTTTTTTTCTATTAACACTATAAGATTGATCACAATATTTGTATAAAATCAAAGTTATGTTTAATATTATATTTATTTCAATGAAAATATTAAAAATGATATACGTATTTCGCAACACCATAGTTGTCTCAACTTTATATCTATGACACACAAAATGAGATATCAAATAGGATATCATCTGTTAGGTAATAACTTTACCGTCAATAAATATTTTTTAATTTCTTATTGAATCAAAATTATTTTATTCTATACAAATATCCGAATATTTATTATAAATTTTCATTGTCCAAACGATTGAAAAAAGCCAACAATATACAACAAGATGTTGTATCAAAATTAATTACCATGTTTGATATTCACAACAGCTTGGTAAAATCATTTAGGATGGCTCGTGATAAAATAAAAGTCGAATAGTGCTCAAATATCAAGTTGAAGTTAATAAGCCGGAGGAGTGAAGATGTGAGAAACTATAACTTGCCAACTATTAGTGAAGTCCTTGCTCTTATTGTTGGGATTTCGATGAGGCAATGGGCGGGATAATAGGAAAATATATCCCCATCTTGTCAAATTAGGGAAATATATCCTAGGGTTTTAAAGTTAAGGAATTATATCCTCAACTTTACTTCTGTTAGGGAATTATATCCCCATTCGCTGACTTTAAAACCCTGGGATATATTTCTCTAATTTGTGAAAGATGGGGATATATTTCCCTATTATCCCGGTAATGGGCCATTGAGATATTTTGATTGAATAAAAAAAATGGTCAATTACAGCGTATAAATGAGCTACACCCTTCGTACCTGGCACTTCAATATCCAATTTTGTTTCCATATGGAGAGGATGGATATACTGAAGATATTTTACTATCCGTGATGAGAAATGATAAATCTCATGCTTGGAAGAAAGTAAGTCAAAGGGAGTATCTTGTTTATCGTTTACACGAACATATATAAGAATCAAACCACGTATTGTCTTCAAGGAGATTGTTCCAACAATTTATTGTGTATTCCTATACTATGATTGAGTCTTCCAGATTGAGCTATATCTGTAACACCCCCGACTCGCCTTCCCAAAACTTCGGGGCGCGTTACAGGTGGGTTGGATGTTTTAACAACGGAAGACTTGTTTATCAATAATATATAAGGTTCAAATGAACATAACACAACCAAAAGCCCAAATAATCATTCACAATTAATGGAGTTATCACGAGGGACTGACTCCCCGTGCAACACAAAATCAATTATAGAAATTGGTTCTCAACAGATTACAAATACAGGGAAGGAACGAATATCAGAGGTTCAAGCAGCTTGATACGTGCGTAAAATGACCTATATTTTGATGTGTGTACATGCTTGTTTGTGGCTATTTTACTCCCGTATCATATGTTTTTGTTGTTCTTTGGTTGTGTTTTCGTGTTTTTGTGTTTGGAATGGTGTAGGTTCAGTTTTGAGCATAATCGAGCATTTTCGGTGGAGTTTCGGTGGAAAATCGCACGATGTTGGAGGTTTTGAGGTGTCGCCCGCCCGAGCTTGTGCAGGCTCGGCCGAGCTGCATTTCAGAGAGCTCGACCGGCCGAGCGTGGGCAGGCTCGGCCGAGCCATGGTTCAAGGAAGGCTCGGCCGAGCGCGTTTTGGACCGGGCGAGCAGCCCTGTTGCTCAACAATTTGGCAGTTTCTAACTTCGACCGGGCGAGCCATTCTTCGACCGGGCGATCCGAGGGTCATTTTTCTTGTCTATAAAAGGGGGAGAATTAGAATTAGGAGGGACTTTTGGCCATATTTCATTTTTAGAAGTTAG
>JAPKLW010007821.1:0-14339 GCA_026898455.1 Plectranthus barbatus | reverse complement strand
TATTTCCGCTGCGTAACGTTATACACTCTGATAAACCGGGACCAACAAGTGGTATCAGAGCGGACGGTTCTTACAGACCGTTCGTTTCTGTGTCGCTTAGGACCGAGATCCATTTTCCTTGCACCTTGTTTGTCTGTTTGATTAGCTCAGGTACATCAAGATGAATAATCCGAAGCTACTCGAATACGGGACTGTGAAGCATGATATATGGCGAAAGAGGTCGCTCATCTCTCTAAAGAGCATCCATCCAGAGATGAAAGATGTGCTAGAGACAGGGCCGATTGAGATCACCATGATACAGCACCAGCTAGGAGATCGTCCAGCTGCTGTGATCCCAAAGCCTCAAAGCGAATGGAACGCCGAGGACAGGAAGCGGAACCAGTTGGATTCCATTGCTCACGAGCTGATCCTGGCCTCTCTTCCTAAGTCGCTGATGGAGGAAGCCCTCCAGTTTGATAATGCCAAGGGAGTATGGGATTATCTTGATAGTCTATGTCAAGAAACTGACCAAATGAAACGCAACAAATTGCAGGTTGCAGTGGACAAATATGAGTCCTTCCAGATGCTGACTGGAGAAACCATCAAGGAGATGGAGGCGAGATTCAACGCCATTGTCAGCGAGCTGAAGTCTCTGGGCAGAGAGTACGACAATGCTGATCTTAACTCGAAGATTCTGTCCAAGATGCCTAAAGAAGATTGGTTCGTGAAGACGACAGCTCTGAAGGAAAAGGACCTGTCCAAGATGACTCCCAAGGAGTTGTTTGCTCAGTTGCAGGCACACGAGTGGGACATCCAGATGGTGAATAAGAACGAGGCCATCAGGAATGTTGGATCCCCCAGCGTTAAAGCTCAGGACGAGGCGTACTTCGTCAAAAAGGACTTCAATTGGAAGCACAAGAAGCCCTTCCATGCTGAGAGACCCGCTGCACAGCACAACCAGCCGAAGGAGATCCAGTCCGCATCAGGATCTCATTCCAAAGGCGGCGAGAGCTCTATCGCTGAACTAGAGCAACAGATGAAAAGACTGGCTTTCCTTCTTGAAAAAGCCAAGTCAAAACAGGGAGTTTCTTCTAACTCATCTGACGGAAAATTTGTCAAGAGAGCTCCTCGTGCTTGTTTTCAGTGCCAATCCCCTGATCACTTAAAGTTTGAATGTCCACAGGTGGACAAAACTGAGAGGGAAAGGCTGAAGAAGCTCTTTGAAGAGCGTGCTTCCAAGGCTGTTGCCAAAGCCATGCTGACCAGGACAGAGGTGCCTGACATACCCGATCATGATGATGGGGAGTTCGAGTCAGATGGAGAGTCAGAAGAAGAAGCTCTCCTGGCGTTTATGGCAGCTCTCGGAGAAGAGCCAGCTGAAGAAGATGCTGAAGATGAGGAAGAACTAGCACTTGCTGCTGACAATGAGGTACAATCAGTTCCTCAATTGCATATCATGCCAGTACAAATCATAGATGATTCTGAGTCGCATTGCTCCGACTCAGAAGACGTCACTTTAGATGTTCTTCAGCATGAATTTTTAAAATTTTATGAAATAAAAAATGTTTTGGCTGGTGAAAATGCTTCGCTGAAAGGTCAAATTACTGTTTTGACCAGTGAGATTGAAAAATCGAGGTCCATCAGCGAAGAGCTAGCAAGTTTGAAAAAGGCTCATTCTGAATTGCTCCAAGATTTCCAAATTGCAAAAACTGAACGAGATAACTTTCACAATCTCGTTCTGGAGCAAGAAAACAAAATCAATTTTCTAAATAAAGGCTCGAAAGACTTGGAGGCAGCTCTAAGTCATTGGAGAAAGCCTTCTGATAAGTCCGGGTTGGGATTTACAAAAGATTTGAGCATAAATCAACCCGAACAAATCAGTACTGGTAAGGGTAAGGGCCAACTGGCAAATGCATCAGCACCAGCTGGTTATGCCAGTCAGTCCCGTGTGGCTGATCAGCACAGGAACCATAAGTCCAGATACATAGGTGAGTCATCAAGACAAAATCCTCAACTGGCAAGATCCTCTGCTGACAGGACGCCAGCACAACCCAGGACGCAGACTAAGCCGAAATATTCTAAGGCAAGGAAGTCAGTTTCAGCTGCCAGTGGGATCCGACAGCCAGCACCAGCTGTCAAGGGATTCCACGCACAACCTTACAAGTATGCCAGTTACCAGCATACTCACAAGGGGTTCCAATCTCAGCGGAACACTGAGAGAAGGACATTTCCCGATAGGAGGAATACCTATCGGAGGCCTGAGCCCAATCAAAATCTTTTCTCAAGGGCTGGGAAGGCTAATCATCGTGGTCCTCAATTTCAGAGACCACCAAGACAACACGATCAGTCGGAAAGAAATTTCCGACACTCTTGGAGGAAGAATACCTCCAGAGGATCTGCACACACAGCCACACCTTCCAAAACCATGCATTATTTTAGAAGGAAGGGAAAGGCCACAGGTGATGTCAGCAAGGGTAACACCAAGCTGAAGATCACACAAGTCTGGATTCCGAAAGGAATGATCCAGAGATCTAACCCTGCAGGACCCGCTGATGATCGGGGACCTAAATGATTCTATTTTTCTTGCAGGAACTAGGTCATGCAAGTCAGCTTCAGAGGTCGAGCGAATGGATCATTGATAGTGGTTGCTCTGCTCATATGACTGGTGAAGAGTTTCTGTTTTCTGAGCTCACCAAGGTCAGAGGACCTCCAGTTATCTTTGGTGATAACTCCAAGGGCCGAGTTATCAGCAAGGGATGCATCGAGAAGGATGATGTCCGAATTGTGAACGTATCCCTTGTTACCAACCTGAAGCACAACCTCCTGAGCATCAGTCAGCTGTGCGACAATGGTTATACCATTGTGTTTGACAAGTCTGGGTGCCAGATCAAGAATGAAGATTCTGGTGAGACCAAGCTGAGAGGTGTCAGGAAAGGAGGCCTTTATGTCGTTGACTGGCAAAGCGGGAAGACTGATACATGCTTTGTTGCCACCAGTTCCATGGAAACTAACTGGCTGTGGCACAAAAGGTTAAGTCATCTGAACTTCAAAACTATTAATTACCTAACCAAGCATGATCTTGTAGATGGTCTTCCCAAGGGTGGGTTCAAGAAGGAAGGAATTTGCAAGGCATGCCAGCAAGGCAAGCAAACCAAGAAGTCCTTCAAGAGCCAGTCACCTGTTTGCCCCAGTACCAGTCAGGTACTTGAGCTGTTACATATGGACCTGTTTGGCCCAGTAACGCCGCAAACCATTGGAGGAAGACGATATTCGCTGGTAGTAGTTGATGACTACTCGCGCTATACCTGGGTAAAGCTTCTCAGAACAAAGGATGAGGTGAAGGTGATTCTTCCTGAGTTGATCATCCAAGCTCAGAAACAGAGAGAAGCTGTGGTAAAGCGAATTCGTTCGGACAATGGGACTGAATTCTGCAACGGTCCGCTGATGGATTTTTGCACGGAGGCCGGGATCAAGCATGAGAGATCTACACCAAGGCAACCGCAGCAAAATGGACTGGCAGAACGTAGGAACAGGACGCTGAAAGAAGCAGTCCGGTCCATGCTGGCTGAGTCCGGCTTGGGACAGAGTTTCTGGGGAGAAGCGTTGGTGACTGCCTGCTACACTCAGAATAGAAGCGGGATCAACGACAGACTCAAGAAAACTCCCTACGAAGTGTACTTTGGTCGTAAGCCTTCTATAGCTCATCTTCGTGCATTCGGTTCACCATGTTATATCCATAATAATGGGAAGTCGAAGTTAAATGCTTTCTCGCCTAAGGCTGATGAGGGTGTGTTTGTCGGATATGGACATCCCTCTCACAAGGGCTATAGAGTATTTAACAAGACTACCCAGCTTGTGGAAATAACATGCAATGTTGTTTTTGATGAAGCTACTTTAGTGCGCAGGACCTTACGCCAACTGGCTGAAGATGTTCCTGAGGTCAATGATGTCAATGACCAGTTGGGCAGGAATTCTTCCAATGCTCAACCAACTGGTTCGACTAGACCGATGAATGGATCATCTTCACAACCAGTTACCTCAGGTGCCCATCAGCAACCTGAGAGGGTCGGTGATGCAAATGACCTTGCTGAGACCTTTCACTCAATCTCTCTGAGTGATCCAAGCAACAATCTAGGGGGAATCCCTACTGGCCTTTTTGAAGAAGAAGGCAATGATGGACCAGCTGGAATGGATGTTCCAGCTGATGCTGACAACGTTGGTGAAGGTTCAGACAATCAGTCAGAAGGTGATGCTGATGAAGTTGTTCCAACTGATGAAGGTCAAGCACCAGCTGATGTTGCAGCCTCGACTGGTGGAAATGTGGAAGCACCAGTCGTCAGGACAGATGAACCTGTTTCACAGCCGGCACCAGCAGTCGCTGGTCCTCCCAAATGGCTGAGGGATCACCCAACTGATGCTATTCTCGGTGATCCGGAAGGTTCTGTCCAGACTCGACACGGCAGTGCCCTCCTGAGTTGTTTTATCTCTCAAATGGAACCTACTTCCATAGGAGTTGCGGTGGAATCCGCTGATTGGATTAATGCCATGCAAGAGGAGCTTGCAGAATTCACTCGCAATAACGTTTGGGACTTGGTGGAGAGACCATCACATCAGTCAGTGATTGGCACCAAGTGGGTTTTCAAGAACAAGCGAGATGAGAATGGCACCGTGGTCAGAAATAAAGCTCGATTAGTCGCCAAAGGTTACAGGCAGTGTGAAGGGATCGATTTCGATGAGACCTTCGCACCAGTTGCCAGAATGGAGGCGATACGGCTGTTCCTTACTTATGCAGCGTATCACGGCTTCACAGTGTTCCAGATGGATGTGAAGAGCGCCTTCCTGAATGGCGAACTAAAAGAGGAGGTATATGTCGAGCAACCTCCAGGCTTTGAAGTTGGCACCAAGGTGTACAAGCTGAGAAAGGCCCTGTATGGATTGAAACAGGCGCCCAGGGCTTGGTACGAAACGCTGTCACAATTCCTCACCAGCAATGGATTTCGGAAAGGGAAGATTGATAGGACTCTTTTTCTTCTCAAGGATGGTGGTGACATGCTAATGGTGCAGATCTATGTAGATGACATCATATTTGGATCAAGGAATATAACTCTCTGCGAGAAGTTTTCTCAACTGATGCAGACATCATTTCAGATGAGTATGATGGGCAAGTTAACATACTTCCTAGGACTCCAGGTCCAGCAGTCAGCTGATGGAATCTTTATCAGCCAGCGAAAGTATACGAAGGACTTAATCCAGAAATATTGCCCAGAGAAAACTAAGTCCCTCAGAATACCTATGAGCACCAGTTGTCAAATATTTCTTGATGAGCAAGGTGAATCAGTTGATCCTACCATTTACCGAGGAATCATTGGATCACTTCTCTACCTCACAGCCAGCCGACCCGACATTTCTTATTCAGTCGGAGTGTGTGCCAGATTTCAAGCAAATCCGAAGAAGTCACACATGGAAGCTGCCAAGAGGATAGTGAAATATCTGAAGGGGACTGAATCTCTCGGAATATGGTATCCCAGGAATGATGAGCTTACACTCATTGGATATTCAGATTCAGATTTTGCTGGATGCTGTATTGACCGGAAAAGTACCAGTGGTACGTGTCAGTTTCTAGGACACAAGCTAATCAGTTGGTTTAGCAAGAAGCAGCACTCAGTTGCTACATCCACCACTGAGGCTGAATATGTTGCCGCTGCCAGTTGCTGTGCTCAAATTATCTGGATCAAGCAACAACTGGAGGATTATGAAGTGGACACTGGCTGTGTTCCAATCTATTGCGACAACAACAGTGCTATGTGCATCACGAAGAATCCGGTTCATCACTCCAGAACCAAGCACATAGATATTCGACATCACTTCATTCGTGATCATGTCGAGAAGAAGGATGTCAGTGTGGACTATATCAGAACTGAAGATCAACTGGCTGACATCTTCACCAAGCCACTGCCAGAAGCAAGATTTAAGGAGTTGTGCATCAAACTCGGTCTTATGGAGATTGATGTGAGCCCCAATGATGAGGAAGAATGAGTCCCAGCTCTCATTCTGTTCTTGATCTTCTGGAGGACGCTGATTACGACTAAGTCCAAGCTCTTAGTTGTTCTTATTTAAGTGATATCTCTATCTATCAAGTGGTGTCTACTGGCGGAATCTTGCCAGCATAGGCCATCAGTTGAAGCGAAATTGGGTCCCAGCTCCCAATTCCAAGAGAAGAGAAGATTATGCGGAATAAAATTGAGTCCAAGCGCTCAATTTTCCATCTTTCCAGTTGCCAGCTGATAACTGATGGAAGTTTGCCAGCAGCCAGTCCTATCAGCAAGTGGTATCAGTTGCTAACTGATGAAGAGGCTAACCAGTTAGGGGGAAGTATGCAACTGGTATATGCAACTGATGACCAGTCATACCAGCTGTCTCAGAAAAGGCGGGATCGTTCAAATCCAAGTAGCGTGTACAGCCCTCAGAATTTAATGCGGCATTTAATGCCACATTTAATGTGCACAGCGTCTGCGCAGTCGACGTTTGGTTGCCACCAATCGCTGAGCGCCACGTCAGCTACACGACGTAGCCCACGTCAGCACGTCCGCGCACGTCGCACAGGAAACCGGGCCTGCTGATGACCGTCGATCCCCGCTTGCTGAGCGTCAATCTTGATCGTCTGATCCTGCATGAACTTGGGTATAAATACCCGATGCCTTTCGACGGAAAAACCTTTTACGATCATTCAATTTCAGAAGCCCTACTCTCTCAAGCTTTCCTTAAGATTTCTTCTGAAATTATGGCTTCATCTTCCCGACAACCAAATGACAACTCACCATCTACATCTTCTTCGTCTGGTTCACCAGACTTACCTGTCGCAGAAGCCCACATGCCGACTTACACTGGCATCACGCAGATGGACGATGTAGACTACACTCTTCCATTCGCCCGCCTGGTTCAGTTGAACAAACCAGCGACCAGGGCTCAACTCTCAAACGCGCAAATCAGGGCGGCGCAAGTTCAGAAAGAAAAAATTCTGAACGAGAAGCTGGCTCGCAAGAATTTTGGAGAGGAGTTGATCGAGATGATCGACCGGGAAGGCCTTCGACAATATCTGACGGCAAGACCCGAGACCTTCCATCCGCATATGGTGGCGGAGTTCTATGCACGGGCCGTGATTGCTGACGGGAGGAAGTCTTTCACCACTTCCGTCTTCGGCCACATGATCACTGTCAGCGCCGAATACCTCGCCGACTTGTTCGGATTGAGGAACGAGGGCATGGAGATAGCCACCTACTTCCACAACGATGTAGAGGAGTTCAGGAGGCGGTGGACTCAGTGGAAGAGGGAGGGGGTGACGAGTTTTCGCACTGGAATGCGGAAGTCGGAGATGGACGACTGGTGGCAGATGGTATGCGACATCGTCGTCAGGATGCTGCAGTGCGAAGTTGGCTCATACGCTGAGTTGAGCCTGCGCAAATTCTCCGTGATGTGCGCGCTGGTGGATGGAGTGGAAGGGAACTGGGCCGAGTTCTTTTTCGGGAGACTGCTGGAGAATGTTGACCGCAACATCAACATCCCAATTGATGGGACGTTCACTCACTCCGTATCCTTTGGGCTGCGGATCAGCCATATTTTGGAGATGGAGATTGGAGATGGAGTGGACCAGGGGGAGCAACTGGTGAGTTCGGATTTCATTCCGCCCACCAAGGAGCAGGCAAAGCTGCCCCGCCCTGACTACCATAAGCCGCGGAGGCTGAAGGGAAAGACAGCAGTCGACCCAGCCACGGTCGTTTCGGAGGAAGAAGAGGAGGATGAGGGGGAACAGGTGCCAGTCATGGCACAGCCTCTGACGGAGGAGGCAAGGGCCGAGTTGAAAAGGAAGATGGAGACCGAGTCTCTTTTTACCCAACTGGAGGAGGCGGAAGTGGAGGCTTCTGGCAGTCGCCCTCAACCAGTTATGAAGGCGCCAATCACCAAGAAGCCCTCCCGCAAGAAGCCTAAGACTTCCCAGCACCAGCAGCCACCATCAGCTGTGGCATACAACCCCGAGTCTGGGAAGATCTCCATCCCAGTCAAGAAGTCCGTTCTGGGCCTGACTGAGGAGGAGACGCTGGAGAAGATGACTCGCAAGCGCAAGCGAGTCATGACCAAGGCGCAGAAGGCTGAGAAGCACGCCAAGAGGGCAAGGAGTGCCTCCTTGGTGAGGAAGAAGCAGGCCAAGTCAAGGCTCCGGGCTCTGCTGGCGAAGCAGAAGAGAGAGGCGGAGCTGGCGGCCAGGGATGAGCGCTTTGCTCAGATCAAAGCTGAGACTGAGGCCAGGCGCCAGCAGGAAATAGAGGCTCAACTGAGGCTGGCGACCAGGGGCAAAGGAAAAGCGTTCGAATCCACAAGTGCAAGGCCACCAGCACCAGCACCAGGCGAAATCTTATCTGAAGAAACTTTTGAACGCCTGCTGGTGATGGGCGCTGACAAGGATGTACTATCCCTTGTGGATGAGTACCAGCCGGAGGAGGAAACCGCTGATGTCCCTCCACCCGTGCAAGGGGGTGGTGGAGGTGACGACGTCCCACTGGCCGCGCAAGGGGGTGCCAGTGGAGGAGAAGAAGAGCGGGCGACCACCCCGGTACAACTGGCGAGCTCCTCGGATGTCAGTTCTGAATCCGAGGATGAAGAGGAACCAAGGGCTGAGAAGCCAGAGCAGGAGCCAGCTACGGAGGTGGTGCATCACTCAATGGTGCAGAGGATGGAGCCAAGGGATCTGTTCCCAGACTTTGAAGCTAAGGCTCAAGTTTCTGCCAGTCGCCCCCGATCCACAGATGCCTCGACATCAACTTCTGGGCGACCAGCAGCATCCTCAACATCACCAGTTAGGCGTGCACGATCAGAAAGGCGTCCTTACATGCTCTGCATCCAAGAGCATCAACCGGTTGATGAGGATACTTTCCAGGCACGAGTGACAGGAGTGCACCGGTGGGAGCAGCGCGGGGAGATGGCATTTCATAATTCAAGAGTGCCAGAGCCATCTGCATTCAACATCATACCTCTCAGCGGACTCCCCCACCAGTCGGTATATGCCTCCAGAATCACTGCTTGGTGCCTGCCCCTGCAGCCAGTGGAATATTACAACTTCACTCTCTATGAGTATGCTGAGAACATCGCGGTGGAGGTGGAAAATGCCGTCAATGACGAGATAATATCCAGCTACCGTAGGCTCTGGAGGGTGGATCCGGAACTATGTCTGGAGTTCCGGAGATGGAGGATTTTTGACAGATGCCAGCGCCTGCTGACTGTGGAGAAACGGGCGGTTCTCTATGCCAGGCTGGGCCTTGGCTACTGGAGAGCGGATGAGGAGTGGGCCAATGCTTTCATGGGCACCGATCCTGAATGCCACCAGCAGCTGTCTACAAGGAGGATCCAGCGCCGCTTGCTGTAGATTGCAGAGTATAGGCAGCTGACTGGAAGCTCCGGCCTCCCGCCACGGCAAAAGGTCAAGTTACCTTTTCTCCAGTTCCGAGTCAGCAGTCGGGGGTACCAGCTGACGTACGCGCTCCGACGCCTCAGAGTGCTGGTTACCCTCCCAAGGATCCCTCCCTATCATGCTATCCTGTTCGACATGGCTGCCTGCGCCTTGCTGGTAGACCATATTGTGGAGGAGGATCCTTCTCGTGGCTTATGGCTGACAGCTCCAGCAGCAGTGCTAATGGTGGAATCAGCTGAGGAGCCAGCTGAGGAAGTACAAGTAGAGGCACCAGCAGCTGCTGCAGTGCCAGCGGAGGAGCCAGCCCCGATGGAGATATCAGCTGCATCTGAACCAGCAGCGGCTCCTTCCGCAACTGATGTGCCTTCCTCTTCCCTTGCAGTTTCTGCACAGCCTCTCTCCGAAGTCCATCCGCCTGCGCAACTGCTTGATCTCATCGATGCCAGGATGGACCAGCGCTTTTCCTCCTACCGAGCAGAGATGGCGCAACAAATGGAGACCTTCACCTCTGGGGTGAACTCCTTTTTGGTGCGGATCCAAGAGGGGGAAGATGCGCGAGCACGTGCCGAGGCTGAGAGGTTCCGTCTTGCTGAAGAGGAGAGGAGGATAGCTGCTGAGGAAAGAGAGAAGAGCAGACAAGACATGGCGGCTCTTACTGAGATCTTGAGGAACCTAGCTAATCGAAATCAATCTCCTGGATCTTCTTCTCAGCCATAGGTCCTGTGCTCTTCATTTTTTTTGTGTAAGTAATTTTGTATCAGTCTAGACTAGTCAGTTGTCCTTCCTGTACTTGTAATTTCACATCATTAATGGATTGATTACTGACGGGTTGACGACAATTTCTCATTGTCCAACTAATGTCTACTGATTTTTTACTTACCAGCTGAACTTACACATTTTGTGTAATCAGCACCAGCACTCCATTTGATATTTTTTAAATTCTAACCTGGCTCAGATTCTTACTTCATAATTTAATCGAGCAATATCTCTCCCAGTTTGAGGGGGAAGATTCTTAGGTTAGAGCTGATGTGAGGAAGTATTTTCATGGGTTTAGATCTGATAGGTTTATTTGTAAAAACCCTGAAATATTCTGTAACTTTCCTCATCAGCTGAGTGCTCGCTGGTTAGGCTTTGATCGCACCAAAAAGGGGGAAATTGTTGGGAAAATTATCAAAGTTTCCCTTCCCCAGTTGATAACTTAGATCTTTGATTTGGTGTTTAAGTGTTTTGGTGGATCAAATCCTAAGTCCAACCAGCGTCAGTTTGTCTCTAGAATAGCTCTAGTCTCAAATGTAAAGTCCTGTTTAGGTCTTTTTGAGTTGTAAGTCGTAGCTGATCAAGACTCATGCTGGCACTGTTCACCAGCATGAGAAGTGCTTACCAGTTGAGAGAAGTCTCACCAGCAGACGACTGACAGACCCATGCTGACACTGTTCATCAGCATGGAGTCAAGAGCTAATGACTGGCTACTGTTCACCAGTTGGAAGGATTTCACCAGCAGGAGGCTGACAAATTCTACCAGCAGAATACGTGTTCTGGCTGACACTATTCACCAGCGGTGAAGCCACCAGTCATGGGAGATTCCAAGAGTTAACATCCAGACAAATTGGTAGACTAAGATTGTGCCAGCGTAAGTCACCAGCAGAGACTGCCAGCACAAGATCACCAGTACGATCTACCAGTCGGATGTTACCAGCAGAATTCAAGATTCGCTCTCCCCAGAGTCTTAGAGACAAAAAGAAGATTCGTCTGAGGAATATACTGACAAAGTAAGACTTTAAGGAAGGATATCCTTAAAGTCTATCAGTTCAAGACACCAGTTGCGATTCCTCGTACTGACGAAATAATGCCGTTCTGACACAAAGAGGTCTGTGTCAGAAAAAGCAGACACAGGTATGGGGTTTTCCTGAAATTCCTACCTGCCGCCGTCTGAAGTACATCCGAGGACAGAGACCCATTCCGGATGTGTCCAAACGGCTAGAAATTTGAATGGGATCCTGCGTCTATAAATAGGTCGGAGCTATCAACATTTAAGAGGCTTCCCAGTTTCGACGCTTACACGCTGGCATCCTGAACATTCAATACTCTCCAACTACCGAAAGAACGAACATTCATTGCTAGCAAGAAAGCATCTTTCGAGGCTTTCTTTAAAGCTTTTCCGTGTGTTGATATCTTTCAAACACGAGACTTCAAGCTTCCTGCTTGTAAGTTTAGACCTCGCTTGGTGTTCTTTCTCTTTCTGAGGAAGAACATAGCAGCTCTAGAGCCAGCCAGCTCTTGAGTTATTACGGGCAGTTTGCCGTAGAGGATTCACGTTCTTGGGAGAACTCAACACCCAACTAGTCAGAGGAGGAGGTTGAAGTGACGTGCTCGCACTCCATCCATCTGACGAGAGTTGAAGAAGGACAAGGATCGGGAGCGGTTGATCCAGTGGACTGGTAGACGGGGCATTTACCAGCTGGAGATAGATCGTAGGAACTTTGTACCGGATTACTCTTATAGTGAATTTCCAGTGAGTCGACTGGAGAGTGGACGTAGATCAGTTGATCGAACCACTATAAAAATCCTTTGCCTTTATCTGCTTTCAGTATTTAAATTTGTATTTGAAACCCAGCACTCAAGTGCTGGTGTATATCTGAAAACTGATAACTGTGCAAACTAGGCTTAATATATTCTAAGTGTTGAGCTATCAGCTGACCAGCCAGCCAGCCAGTCAGCTGACCATCCAGCAGGACAGAGTGCAAGTTAGACTTATAAGTTCAATATTTCCGCTGCGTAACGTTATACACTCTGATAAACCGGGACCAACATATTTTGTATAATATATGTAGTAATTAGTTTGGTTGTAATAGATGTTCAAGTTTTTAGTTAAATAGAAGTTTTCTTTACATGTTTTAGATCGCGCGGTCCGAGAAAATGCTAACAGCAACAAAAATAAAGAGATTTATGTAGCTGTTGTGCCTGCACATTTCTTAGTCAATGGTGGCACACCCCTTTGTTGTAAGTCAGAGGTCGATCTACCAAAGCTCGAATACGACTCTTGCTAAATAAGACCTCTCATTTGTTCATTGCATGATATTTCAAAAGATATGGTTACATTTTATATTTGTTTATTTAGAAGTTTAGTATATTTTTATGTAATTGTAAGTGAGTTTTGATTTTATGTTATTATGTATGGTAGTCATGAATATTTGTAGTTGATTGTGAGAATGATAGAGTAGGTAATTTTTTAATGACTGTAATGCATTGAAATTGGAAATATAATTATTTTTTTATCTTCTTTTTAATTTATTAGATGCAACATTCTAATTTTCTTTCAAAAAAATATTGTTCAATTTGATTTTCCATTTAAATGTTAATGATTTATTGTATTTCATATTAAACATAAAAATTTATAATAAATTTTATTAACAAGTTAAAATACTCTCTCCGTCCCGCTCGAATAGTCCCGATTTGTGGTAGAATAAATTCTAATAATTTAGAAATTAAATTTGTTTTCTAAAAATTAGAGTATATGTTCAATGTTCAATTATAAAAATTATAAATCTATATCTGTCACGCCCCCATTTAGCTTCCCCGACTTATGAGAGCGCGACGGGTTATGTGTTAAGGTTTCTCACTCAAGATAATAGAACAAATAAGTTTAGGCGGAAGCTAATATTAAAAGGATAGTGATAACGATTAAGTTTATGCAAAAGCAACATCGTTTAGTGGAGTTCAAAAGCAACATGATAGTCATAAACTAAACATGGGGAAGTTTGGTTTTCAGAGGTTCGTTGCAGCGAAGAGTTGCGTAGTGGAGATATGTATATGAGGATACATATCTCAGGATCTAGCTCTTATTTGGACTGCTCTCACATTCTTGCTGCCTCCTTCACTGCTCCGAGCTTTAACCTACATGTTTTAGAAATAACATGCAGGGGCCGAGTACACCGTGTACCCAGTGAACACATTCCCGAAACAATACAAATATAAATTGTTATGCCATTTATTGATAAGACATGAGGTTTTACTTTAGAAATCCTCTCAAGCTAATAAAACAGTTTGCATATATCCTGCAGGATTAAACATTTTAATGTGTGATTATAATCTGTTTTATTGTGTGGCTTGGAAGCAGGCCTACTTCCAAGTCACGATGTATAGTTGGGAATGGCATTATCCACTCAACCCACTATCATCCAAGTGCACTAATCTCGGAATGCCCATCGAGATACGATCGACTTTACCCACCTTATCACCCCTTGAGTGTCAACCCATGGCTGATCCACTCAACTATTAACAGACTGGGGCAATAGACCACCATTATGACATACCAGAGTTTTAGCTCTTGGTACTGCGGCTCAAGAGCAAAGACCTTCTTGGGCTCGCAATCATTCAAAAGTTGCGCAAGGATTTTACCCTTGGTACATTTTACTGACGTCTTAATTCTCTCTGGCCAAGTTCTTCTGGCTTCAGAGGTACAGATATGATTCACAAAACTATTTTTGGCATAACAATGATTTAAAACAAAACATTTTCTTAACTAAATTTTGAAAAGAAATTGTTTTCATTGATTTTGCATTTTATAATAAAAGCCCACCTTATTCTTACGGATTTTGATTGCGCGGAGGTTTCTCGAAAGCAAGACCTTGCCCGACGCGTTCCCCTTAACGCATCAACCACAAAACAAGAATAAGACACATATTCATAATCCACACAATCATAAAAATCATAATAATTCACTTAGTTCACATTTACATAGAATTTATCCTACACTTGCAACAACTACTTCTTTAATAACTAAATTTCAATAACCAACAATCTGGCTCATATCACTTCTAACTCATGCTTAATTTAGGATCTCAACCCCCTTTTTTTTAATCATGACCCCCTTCAATGTAATACTACTTTTCATGAT
>JAPKLW010007820.1:0-14346 GCA_026898455.1 Plectranthus barbatus | reverse complement strand
TTCGTTTCTTGCGCTCTGCTGGTTACTCAGCTGACTGGGACCTTGTCAGCTGGTAAGTCAACTGGCACTCTGAGTACTCAGCTGACTGGCAACTGGCTCGTCAGCTGGTAGCTCAAGACTTAGAATATTTTAGGCCTTGTTTGCACAGTTATATCAGTTTTCAGATATACACCAGCACTTGGGTGCTGGGTTTTAAATCAGTATGAAATGCAGAAAGCTGATAAAAGACAAAGGATTTATAGTGGTTCGATCAACTGATCTACGTCCACTCTCCAGTCGTAGCACTGGAAATTTCACTAAGAGTAATCGGGTACAAGCGTCCTACGATCTATCTCTAGCTGGTGAATGCCTCGTCCACCAGTTGACTAGATCAACCGCTCCCGGCCTTGTCCTTCTTCAACTCTGATCAGCTGTTGGAGTGCGAGCACGTCACTTCAACCTCCTTAGCTGACTGCGTGGGTGTTTAGTTCTCCCAAGAACGTGTCTTCTCAATACGGCAAAAAGCCCGTAATAACTCAGGTGCTGGCTGGCACAAGAGCTGCTGTGAACTTCCTCGGAAGAGAAAGAACACCAAAGAGATCAATAACTTACAAGCTGGAAGCTTGAAGTCTCGTGTTTGAATAAATCAACACACGGATAGCCTTTAGAAAGGCCTCGAAAGAGTTGCTTGCTTGCAATAAAGTTTCTGACTTTCGGTAGTTGAGCGAGAGAAGAAGTATTGAATGTTGATGGATCCCAGGTATTTATAGACGCGGGATCCCATTCAAACTTCTAGCCGTTTGGACTCATCCGGAAAAGGTCTCTGTCCTCGCATGTCCTTCTGACGGCGGCAGGTAGGAATTTCCGGAAAGCGCCATGCTTTTGTCCACTTTATCTGACATTGATCTCTTTATGTCAGAACGGCACTATTCGTCAGTACGAGGAATCGGAACTGGTGTCTTGAACTGATAGACTTTAAGGTATCCTCCCTTAAAGTCGTGCTTTGTCAGTTTATTCCTCAGACGAATCTTCTTTTTGTCTCTAAGACTCTGGGAGAGCGAATCTTGAATTCTGCTGGTAACATCCGACTGGTAGAACATTCTGGTGATCTTGTGCTGGCAGTCTCTGCTGGTGACTTGCGCTGGCACAATCTAAGTCTACCGATATGTCTGATGTTAACTCTTGGAATCTCCCATGACTGGTGGCTTCACCGCTGGTGAACAGTGTCAGTGAGAACACCTATTCTGCTGATAAGGTTTGTCAGCTCCCTGCTGATGAAAACCTTCCCAACTGGTGAACAGTAGCCAGTCATTAGCTCTTCTCATGCTGATGAACAGTGTCAGCACGAGTCTTGTCAGTCGCTTGCTGGTGAGACTTTTCTCAACTGGTAAGTACATCTCATGCTGGTGAACAGTAGCCAGCATGAGTCTTGATCAGCTGCGACTTACAACTCAAAAGACCTAAACAGGACTTTACATTTGAGATCTAGAGCTATCTAGAGACAACTGACGCTGGTAGGACTTAGGATTTGATCCACCAAAACACCAAACTAGAATCTAAACAAGTAGCTACTGGGGAGAGGAAACTTAGCCAAATTTCCCAACATGTGTAGATAATAGGAAAAACATGTTTTACTGCTTTTATTATTTACAGCTTTTCAAGCATGTTTATGTGATTAATTTCTTTTGTTGGATTATTTTTTTGGGAATTTTTGGGCTTGTTTAATTACATGCAAAAATTTGGAAAATATAATGACAAAGAAATTATGTGTGCGCATAAAGAAACCTTTTAAAGGAAAAATATTAAGCATATTTTTGAATTAAAATCAATAGAACTCCATGAAGCGGTCCTAGGCTGTAAGTGTATCTCTCGTTCTAGTAAACGTCTACGAGTGTAGCTTGCTAGTTCCCGGAGGTGCATGGGTACGGTTGTTGGGATTTCTAGACAAGCAATTTAAATCATGTGAATAGTGGGAGGGCTTTGCGTAAACGTCTAAGAGTGTATCTTGCGTAGACCTCTTTCACAAGTATTCTAGAATTGAATTTGTGGCCGGAGTTAAATTTGTGGTTAATTGCTTAGAAGCATCTTAGAATATAATGCAATAATTGCATCCCTGTTCTTGAGAGATGGCTTGGTCTAAGGTTTTCATTAATTATTAATTTCTAGTGTCAAAAGCTTCTTGACATGGTAGTGAAATTAAATGGATTGGGGCTTAAAACCCGCAATTCTGGTTGAGGGTGACATCGTAAACGTCTATGAGTGTAGCTTGCGGTGGGAACTCTTGGGCAATTAGTGGAAAACATTTGTATTTGATTTATTAAAAGGTTTTCAATGCATTTGTTTTCGAAGTTCAACATGTATGTTCTTATTTAAGATTCTTTATTGTTTCAGATATGTCTATGTCTAGTGTCATCAATATTCTCGCACAAAATTCTCTAACTGGTCCAAACTTCCTGGAATGGAAACGCAACCTTGAATACATCCTGATTGAGGAAAAACACATGTTCGTTCTACAAGTACTTTGTCCTATAAGTGCCCACTACTGAATCCTCGCAAGAGGAAGTAGACTATTACAACGAGTGGGAGAGCACGTAGTTTCCATGACTCACCTCATGGATGAGCTAACTGTGCACAATGGAGATATCGATGCTGAGGGTAAGGTCGATATCATACTGAACTCTCTACCCAAATCCTTTGAGAGTTTCAGACTGATTGTTGTCATGAACAAGAAGGAGTATACTCTTAACGAGTTGCTCAATGACTTGATGGCAGCGAAATCGGTTATGAATCCTTAGAAGGTTGCCTTAGCTACTTCTGGTAATCACTCTGCTATATCGAAAGGTTTGAAGCCGAAAAGAGCGATTAAGAAGAAGGCTGGAATGGTAGCTGCGAAGGATGTGGGAGCTGTTAATAAGCCTATGGTGGAAATTTCAAGGGACAAGTGTATTCAGGTGTGGTAAGAAAGGACATTGGAGGAAAGATTGTCAGGCCTACGAGGCTAGACAGTGTTGGGATTGTATACAGAAAGCGTAAATGATTAAGTGTTTGTATACTGGCCTTCATTTATGTATTACATCAACAATTCTCGCTATCTGATAAATGTGAACATATAACGAACTATAATATCCTCTTATCTCGTAGATAGGGATGACCATATGGTGTGTAGGAGATCACAGAGGATCATATGGTTCGTTTGACTTAGCGAGATATAAACAGTATCACAACTGAGACAGTCCCTGGATAGGCTGTTGGTTTAAGTTGCGGCACATCGGTTCATAAGTGGGCTTATCCTAGCTACTTGATGTGTCGGTACATGTTTATGTATTGATGGGATCAACAATGGGATGTGCCATTCTCATTGACATATGAATGAGCCAGATCCCTAACATACTTCCTATGATCTTAAACCTTACTGAAGGATAAGGGGCACACACGGATTGACCACACTTTGATTTGCTATGGTGGCGAGTCTTTCATGTACTCATATATCTGCATTTTGGGTGTTGGCAATTCCTGAAACCCTAATTCAGCCCAAGTGTTGCAGTTTCAGATTAAAGAGTGGGAGCCCAACTTGAAGTTCTGTATTCGAATTAAATCTTGTAATAGTTAGATTTAATTTATTTTGTTGTAATCGCATCTGAGGGGCCACGAGAAATTTTATTTGTTTATTTAATTATTTCTCGTATGATGTGATTTATTATGTGCGCACTAGTAAATAATAGGAAAGCATGCCTATTTGCTTTAATTATTTACTTCTATAAGCATGTTGCAATTTAATTTTTGAGCATGTCTTATGTGATTTATTTTATGTTTTTAAATTGTGTCTAAATTCCTGAATCATATTAATCTATGATGGAATTTTGGGTTGACATAATTTATGGCAACATAAAATAATATGTGCGCATGAAACCTTTAGAATTAAAATACTAAGCTGGATTTTGGTTCTTTTCTAACCAAGATCATTAGATCTCCACAAATACGACCTCTCATTGGAAGTGGGGCATCTCGAAGCGTAAACGTCTGCTTGGGCAGCTTGCGTTAGAGGTCCCTCACAAGTTCCAGTGCGATGAGGTTTCCAAATAAAACACTTATTTTAAGATGAGAAGTGGGAGCCTCTGAGCAAACGTCTGCTGGGGCAGCTTGCATTGAGACAACTTTCACTCATCTCTAAGATTAATCTAAGTGGGATAACAAAGGATGTTAAGGGCAGGACGCATGGGTCTAGTACGTATGTCGAATCGCCTTTTAATGTCCAGAGTTAGGCTTGTGGTTACTTTGGCTTAGATGTTGCCTGGAGTATAACTCTTTTGAGAGGTCCCTGCTCCGGATAGGTGAACATGGTCTTCAGATATCCAATATTAATTTCTTTTGCCTAAGATACCTGGCATGTTAAGAAATTAAAGATCATTCTGGTCTGGTTGAGTGTTTGCTGTAAACGTCTGCTGGGGTAGCTTGCAGTGAATTAGCTTGGGCAATTGGAGGAAGCAAATTGTATTGTTTTTATCTAAAGGTTACTATGCAAATTTGTTTCAATTGTTCTGTTGTATGTTCTTAATTTATTTTATTTATTCATTTTTAGATATGTCTGTTATTGTTCGTATTTTGGCACAAAATCCCTTGAAGGGTTCGAATTTCCTAGAATGGAAATGGCTCATGGAGCGATGTATGTTTGCTACACAGACTGTGTTTGTGTTACTTGTGCCTCGTCCGGCTGTACCTTTTGTTGAGTCCTCAGATTACTCAAGAAGGTCCTTTGAAAATTGGATGACGAGCAATGATAAATTATTATCTATGCTCAGGTCATCCATGATTGAGGAACTTCAGCTCAAGTATCAGTATTGTACTGACGCTGTTGAGATTTGGAGAGATCTGATTATGACTTATGGTAGGCTTGGACAGACTGACAGTGCCAAGTTCATAATGAAAATTGTGAACTGTAAACTGGCACAAGGTGGTAATGTAATGGAGCATGTGTTGCACATGGATAACCTCAGAAGATTCTATATCTTATTTGGTGGAAATATGAATGATCAGTTATTCACTGATATCATATACGACTCCCTTCCAGAATCTTTCTACGATTTTACTTCCATAGTCGAAGACTAGGTGTTTACTCTTGATCAGTTGATCAGCTTCTTGGAGGCTACTCAAGGGATTAATGACTCCTTGTCTGCTGTTGTGCTTGACTATCACTTTCCACTTCCAAGTGTAAAGGATATGAGCATGAAGGAATCGACTAGTGAGGTCACTATAGAAAGATTTGGAGGCAAAGTTTACAAAAGAAAGGTCTGTTCTGCATGCAAAAGGAAAGGTCACTGTAAAGTAAATTGTCCGGTGTTTGTCACCAAGGGACAAAGTACGTCATCTTCTGCACTAGTTGTTGAAACATGTTTAGCATCAGTTTCTATCCATTCTTGGATAGTGGATACTGGAGCTACTGATCATGTTTGTTACTCTATGCAGGGGTTCGAGCTGACTAGAGAGCTTGAAGATGGCGAGGTTACCATCTCCATGGGAAATGCTGCTAGAGTCTCTGCTACAGCAATTGGAGATGTTACTTTATGTTTTGGGAATAATGTTTTAACACTAAGAGATGTTTTGTTTGTGCCGACTTTTCGGCAAAACTTGATTTCAGTTTCCAAACTTTTTGATGATGGATTTTCTGTTGTTTTTGGTAGAGATGTTTCTATCATGAGAAATAACGTTGTTATCTGTCATGTGTCACTAAAAGATTCTCTTTATGTTATTACATGTTCAAACAAACCAACAGTGAAAGAGGCATATAATTTGTCTAACCAACGGAAAAGAAAATTTTCTTCAAGTGAGGATGCAACATATCTTTGGCACTTGAGACTCGGTCACATCAATCTTAAGAGAATCAAGAAACTCGTTGATTGTGGAATTATGGATCCAATCCAGGTAGTTCCACATAGAGTTTGTGAATCATGTATAGAGGGGAAGATGACGACCAGGCCTTTCAAGGCAACTGAGTCTCGAGCAAATGATGTGTTGGGCCTCATCCACTCTGATCTGTGTGGACCTATGTCAACACAAGCCCGTGGTGGGCACAGATACTTTGTCACCTTCATAGATGACTACTCCAGATATGGATATGTTTATTTACTTCACTATAAGTCTGAATGCCTTGAGAAATTCAAGGAGTTTAAGGTTGAGGTAGAGAAGAAATTAAACAAGACCATAAAGGTACTACGATCTGATCGTGGTGGAGAATATCTCAGCAATGAGTTTCTGCAGTATCTGGCAGATCAAGGGATTACTTCCCAGTGGACTGCACCTGGCACCCCTCAGCAAAATGGTGTGGCAGAGAGAAGAAACAGAACTCTGTTAGAAATGGTTAGATCAATGATGAGCTATGCCAGTTTACCGATTTCCTTTTGGGGACATGCACTAGAAACAGCAGCCTACTTACTTAACTTAGTACCTTCCAAATCAGTTCCTAAAACTCCTGTTGAACTTTGGAATGGACATAAGCCCACTTTGTCCAAGATAAAAGTTTGGGGTTGTCCGACATACGTGCTGAATAAGGAAGTTGATAAGTTAGAAGGAAGGTCTAAGTTAATGCTGTTTGTGGGCTATCCCAGGCAAACAAAGGGTAGTTTCTTTTATGATCCAGAAGATCAGAAAGTCGTTGTGAGTACCAACGCAAGATTTCTGGAAGATGAATTCATAAGAAACCACAAAACCAAGAGCGAGATTGTACTTCAAGAAATTGAAGAGAACAATTCAAATCTATCAGGAGAACCCCGTGGCAGTTTGAGCATACCTGGAATTGGTATGGAATCAGCTGCACGGCCGCCTGTGCAAGATGGTGAATCACAATTGAATGCACCTAACACAGACACATTAAAGGGGCCTCGTCGTAGTGGGAGGTTGCCTCGGCAGCCTGAGCGATATATGTTCGTGGGAGAGTCTTCTGACTTAATCCCTGAAAACGGACTGAATGATACCGACCCATGGATATACGATGAAGCTATGAGAGACAAGGATGCTGATCAGTGGCGTAAGGCCATGGATTCTGAAATAGAATCTATTACAGCTATGGATGTGTACTAGAAATCCTTGCTGCCGGAAGGTTTTCGAGCCATAGGCAGCAAGTGGGTATACAAGAGAAAGAAGGATTCGAGTGGTAACATAACGGTGTTTAAGGCTAGGCTGGTGGCGAAAGGTTATAGTCAAAAGGAAGGTATTGACTATGATGAAACCTTTTCACCAGTTTCTATGTTAAAATCCATTCGCATACTTCTATCCATAGCAGCACATATGGATCTTGAGATCTGGCAAATGGATGTCAAAACCGCGTTCTTGAACGGGTACATTGAGGAAGGTCGTGACATCTACATGCAACAACCAGAAGGATATGTGCAGAATGATCAATAGCATCTTGTCTGGAAGCTCAAGAAGTCCTTATATGGACTTAAGCAAGCTTCAAGGTCATGGAACAAACGTTTTGACGATGTGATAAAATCCTATGGATTTTCACAGTGCGAAAACGAGAGTTGCGTGTACCGTTTATGTGTCAGTGGAAGCGTGGGTTTTCTTGCACTTTATGTAGATGACATTCTCCTATTCGGAAATGATGTGGAGGTGTTGTCAGGCATAAAAGGTTGGTTATCCGAGCAGTTTCAAATGAAAGATCTGGGAAATGCTGGTTACATCCTTGGGATCAAATTCCTACGTAATCGTAGGAAAAAGGATGTTGAGCTAATCTCAGGGTGCTTACATTGATACTGTGTTGGCTCGCTTTAGCATGCAGAATTCCAAGAAAGGCTTGCTGCCTTACTGTCATGGAATACGTCTTTCAAAGTCACAATGTCCTGTGACAGAGAAAGAGAAGAATGAGATGTCTATAGTACCATATGCTTCGGCAGTGGGAAGTCTCATGTATGCTATGCTTTGTACGAGGCCAGATATCTGCTATGCTGTTGGCATGGCGGCAAGATATCAATCCAATCCCGGTCAGGCGCATTGGAATGCGGTTAAACACATTCTCAAGTATCTGAGAAGAACACGAGACTTATGTCTTGTATATCAGTGTGAGAACTTGTGTCCTGTTGGGTACACGGATTCGGATTTCAAGGCGGATCAAGATGAGAAGAGATCGACCTCTGGATATGTGTTTACCTTGGGAGGAGGAGCTGTATCTTGGAGGAGTGCGAAACAGAAATGTATCGCGGACTCCACCATGGAAGCTGAATATGTAGCAGTTTCAGAAGCTTCAAAGGAAGCTATATGGTTCCGAAACTTCCTCCTAGAGCTGGATATTGTTCCGAGCTTGCCTAAAGCAATCACAATTTATTGTGACAATGCTGGTGCAGTGGCAAACTCGAAGGAACCCAGGTCTCACAAGGCTTCAAAACACATAGAAAGAAAGTACCACATCATACGAGAAATCGTAGCAAGAGGCGATGTGCAAATCCAAAAAATAGATACGAAAGAGAATCTAGCAGATCCATTTACAAAGGGCTTGCCTCAGAAGATCTATGAGGAACACGTTCGTGCTCTTGGACTGAAGACCTGAGGCTGGACATCTTATGTCCTATTTTGTAATAGCTAGATTGAATAGACACACTTAATACTATGTAAAAGTAATGGTATTATTCTTTGAGTATAAGTGGGAGACTGTTGGGATTGTATACAGAAAGCATAAATGATTAAGTGTTTGTATACTGGCCTTCATTTATGTGTTACATCAACAATTCTCGCTATCTGATAAATGTGAACATATAACAAACTATAATATCCTCTTATCTCGTAGATAGGGATGACCATATGGTGTGTAGGAGATCACAGAGGATCATATGGTTCGTTTGACCTAGCGAGATATAAACAGTATCACAGCTGAGACAGTCCATGTATAGGCTGTTGGTTTAAGCTGCGGCACATCGGTTCATAAGTGGGCTTATCCTAGCTACTTGATGTGTCGGTACATGTTTATGTATTGATAGGATCAACAGTGGGATGAGCCATTCTCATTGACATATGAATGAGCCAGATCCCTAACATACTTCCTATGATCTTAAACCTTACTGAAGGATAAGGGGCACACACGGATTGACCACACTTTGATTTGCTATGGTGGCGAGTCTTTCATGTACTCATATATCTGCATTTTGGGTGTTGGCAATTCGTGTGGGGTCTGCTTAGGCTGGATGTATAGGTAAGCATATCCGTTTCAGGAAGGTGACATTCCCTGATGAGCTCACAAAGGTTCTTTATGCTAAGTCCTGCAGGCTGAATGATTTGTTCAAGCATAAGAGAAAAAGGAGTGAGTGGTATTAATCAGGAAATAAGAAATTAATTAATTGTGGTTGATTGTCATAAACCAAATTAATTAATGAATGTCTAAAACCTTAAATATGTGGATCATGTTAGTTTAATGCAACCCGTTCCTTATAACGTGGTAATAAAGGGGTGAGTCAACATTGTTACCGTGGTGAAGGTTAAAACAATGTTTTATTAATTAATTATGTTCTGGGTTGAACAAGGAAGGATTAATTAATAAAGAGGGCCCACTTTATTATTTGCATTTGATCCCTGGTCTGGCCCACACACTGCTCAAGCCCAATTAGGGTTAGGGTTTCTCAAAACCCTAACACTATATAAATGATTTCTCTCTCAGATCAGATGGTAAGCCACCACAGTATACTTTAGAGAGAGAGAGATTGGGGACCATCAGAGGGAGGGATTTTCTGATCGAATCCTCCGGCTTCTCTGATTCAACTTGGTAGACAATCCTCACCAGATTTCCAAGGTGCAAGGGAACATATCAGAAGATCAAATCTGAAGGAACACAATCAAGTAATCGTTCCATCCGCTTCAGATTTTACTTCATCGTTCATCCTCCGATCTAGATCTGTAGATCAAACGATTGAAGATCAGGTATTCTCTTGAATCCATCCTATGCAATTAATATTGTAGGAGCATGCATAGGATTCGCATGGTTTATTTAATTTAATTTATTTTGATATCCTAAGAACGGTCCTGCGGATTAAATAACAACTCATGTTGTTAAACGTAGACTCGAATCCTACAGACAGGGTATGCCATTTGCATGTATAACTGAAGCATGATTAGAGTGCGGTGTTGCTCTTCCAAGAGCTGTAAATGTTGACTTGTTGATCATGTTGTTATACTTTGCAGGGAACCGTGCCGACAAGGCTGGTGAGTGATGGCAAGAAGATACCAAACTGAATGAAGGCAACGTTTTATGACGGAGCTTCAAGGAGTTTTCTTTTCCTTATGTTTTGATGAATTAAAGTACATTTGAGAATTTATTTGTGGGCCGTGGTTTATCGGCAGGACAAATTTCATCAACTTTTATGGATATTTGTTATTTATGATTTTATCAATGGTAATAACAATGTTGTCCATTATGGTATGTTGATTTACAATCTCTATGTTGCTTTGATCAAATTTGTCCTTAAGTATTGCATGTAATTCATCCGTAATTGATAATCCTAGGAAGCCAAAACTTACTTCTTCTGATGAGGATCTTACATATCTCTGGCACTTGAGACTGGGTCACATCAGCTTGAAGCGGATTCAAAGACTTGCAGATGACGGTACATTGGACCTAGTCCGGGCTGTACCTTATCAAGTCTGCGAATCCTGCATCGAGGGCAAGATGTCAACTAGGCCTTTTAAGGCTAGTCAGTCTCGAGCAGAGGAAGTGTTGGAATTGATCCATTCTGACTTATGTGGACCGATGTCCACACAGGCTCGTGGAGGAAACGAGTACTTCGTCACTTTCATTGACGACTACTCAAGGTACGGATACGTTTACCTGCTTCGCTACAAGTCTGAATGCTTTGAGAAATTCAAAGAGTTCAAGGCTGAGGTAGAAAAGAAGGTCGGGAAAACTATGAAGTCACTGCGATCTGACCGCGGTGGCGAATACCTCGGTAACGAGTTCCTGCAATATTTGTCAGAAAATGGGATTACATCCCTGTGGACTGCACCGGGTACTCCCCAGCAAAACGGTGTAGCTGAAAGAAGAAATAGAACTCTTCTAGAGATGGTAAGATCAATGATGAGTTATGCAAACTTACCAATTTTGTTTTGGGGCTACGCATTGGAGACAACAGCTTACGTGCTTAATGTGGTGCCTTCTAAATCAGTTCCTAAGACACCTTCTGAGCTCTTCCTTGGTCGCAAATCTAGTTTGTGCAAGTTTAGAATATGGGGCTGTCCAGCACACGTACTGTCGAAGGAACCTGATAAGTTAGAAAGCAGGTCAAAAGTAATGCTGTTCATAGGGTATCCCAGGCAAACGAAAGGTGGTTACTTTTACTGTCCTGAGAGTCAACGAGTCGTTGTTAGCACCAATGCTAGATTCTTGGAGGACGATTATGTGAGTAATCACAGGTCAAGGAGTGATATCGTTTTTCAAGAAATTGAGAACGAGAATGCAATTCCAAGGGAAGGGGAACGTGTAAATGTGGGTGCTCCTATGAGAGGCACAGCACCACAGACACGTTCTTCAGTGCAAGGTGCAGGATCACAAGTCGCTGCACCTTCTACTGACACGGCACCAATGCCTCGTCGCAGTGGGAGAGTTATTTTCCAGCCGGAAAGGTACATGTTCGTGGGTGAGTCTTCGGACTTGAGCCCGGAAGACGGACATGAGGACTCTTACCCACTGACTTACGAAGAGGCAGTGCAGGACAAGGATGTTGCCAAATTGCGTGTCGCCATGGATTCTGAAATTGAATCCATAACTGCTATGGATGTATACCAGAAAACTGATTTGCCGGATGGCTTTAGGGCCATAGGGTGCAAATGGGTATACAAAAGAAAGAAAGGGGCGGATGGAAAGATCACGGCTTTTAAAGCCAGGCTGGTGGCAAAGTGTTATAGTCAGAAAGAGGGCATTGACTATGACGAAACCTTTTCACCCGTAGCCATACTCAAATCCATCCGAATACTCCTTGCCATAGCTGCGCATATGGACCTCGAGATCTGGCAGATGGATGTCAAAACCGCTTTTCTAAATGGTTACCTTGAAGAAGGTAGAGACATCTATATGCAGCGACCCGAGGGTTAAATAAGCAAGGGCCAAGAACATCTTGTCTGGAAGCTTAGGAAGTCCTTGTATGGACTTAATCAAGCTTCAAGGTCGTGGAACTTACGTTTCAATGATGTGATTAAATCCTATGGATTTGCACAGTTGGAAAATGAAAGTTGTGTTTACCGACTTTGTGTCAGTGGGAGCGTGGTCTTCCTTGCACTATACGTTGATGACATACTCCTATTTGGAAACAACGAGGGAGTGATGTCCGAAATCAAGGTTTGGTTATCCAAACAGTTCCAAATGAAGGATCTGAGAGAAGCTGGCTACATTCATGGGATTAAGGTCTTACGAGATCGTAAGAGAAGAATGTTGAGCTTATCCCAGGCATCCTATGTGGATACTGTGATTGCTCGGTTCAGCATGCAACTCGCCAAGAAAGGCTTGCTACCTTTCAGACATGGCGTTCGTCTTTCCGGTGGGAAGTGTCCTCAGACACAGCGGGAGAAAGACGAGATGAGTCTTGTACCATATGCTTTGGCTGTGGGTAGTCTAATGTATGCAATGCTGTGTACCAGACCAGATATCTATTATGCCGTTGGCATGGTAGCAAGATATCTGTCTAACCCTGGACAGGCGCACTGGACTGCTATTGTTGGGAAAATTATCTAAGTTTCCCTTCCCCAGTTGATAGCTTAGATCTTTTGATTTGGTGTTTAAGTGTTTTGGTGGATCAAATCCTAAGTCCAACCAGCGTCAGTGTTGTCTCTAGATAGCTCTAGTTCTCAAAATGTAAAGTCCTGTTTAGGTCTTTTGAGTTGTAAGTCGTAGCTGATCAAGACTCATGCTGGCTACTGTTCACCAGCATGAGATGTGCTTACCAGTTGAGAGAAGTCTCACCAGCAAAAGCGACTGACAAAGACTCATGCTGACACTGTTCATCAGCATGGAGTAGAGCTATTGACTGGTTACTGTTCACCAGCAGAATATGTGTTCTGGCTGACACTATTCACCAGCGGTGAAGCCACCAGTCACGGGAGATTCGAAGAAAGGGTTAACATCAGACATATTGGTAGACTTAGATTGTGCAAGCGTAAGTCACCAGCAGAGACTGCCAGCACAAGATCACCAGAATGATCTACCAGTCGGATGTTACCAGCAGAATTCAAGATTCACTCTCCCAGTATCTTAGAGACAAAAAGAAGATTCGTCTGAGGAATAAACTGACAAAGTATGACTTTAAGGAAGGATACCTTAAAGTCTATCAGTTCAAGACACCAGTTGCGATTCCTCGTACTGACGAAATAATGCCGTTCTGACACAAAGAGGTCTGTGTCAGAAAAAGCAGACACAGGTATGGCGTTTTCCTGAAATTCCTACCTGCCGCCGTCTGAAGTACATCCGAGGACAGAGACCCATTCCGGATGTGTCCAAACGGCTAGAATTTTAAATGAGATCCTGCGTCTATAAATAGGTTGGAATCACCAACATTTAAGACGCTTGCATCCTGAACATTCAATACTCTCCAACTACCGAAAGAACGAACATTCATTGCAAGCAAGCAAGCATCTTTTGAGGCTTTCTTTAAAGCTTTTCCGTGTGTTGATATCTTTCAAACACGAGACTTTCAAGCTTCCTGCTTGTAAGTTTAGACTTCACTTGGTGTTCTTTCTCTTTCTGAGGAAGAACATAGCAGCTCTAGAGCCAGCCAGCTCTTGAGTTATTACGGGCAGTTTGCCGTAGAGGATTTACGTTCTTGGGAGAACTCAACACCCAATCAGTCAGAGGAGGAGGTTGAAGTGACGTGCTCGCACTCCATCCATCTGACGAGAGCTGAAGAAGGACAAGGACCGGGAGCGGTTGATCCAGTGGACTGGTAGACGGGGCATCTACCAGCTGGAGATAGATCGTAGGACTCTTTGTACCTGATTGCTCTTATAGTGAATTTCCAGTGAGTCGACTGGAGAGTGGACGTAGATCAGTTGATCGTACCACTATAAAAATCCTTTTGTCTTTATCAGCTTTCTGCATTTTCATACTGATTTGAAACCCAGCACTCAAGTGCTGGTGTATATCTGAAAACTGATATAACTGTGCAAACAAGGCTAAGATATTCTAAGTCTTGAGCTAGAAGCTGACCAGTCAGTCGCCAGTCAGCTGAGTACTCATAGTGCCAGTTGACTTACCAGCTGACAAGGTCCCAGTCAGCTGAGTAACCAGCAGAGTGCAAGAAACGAACTAACACATTTTCCGCTGCCAAGTTATACCCTGATAAACCGGGACCAACAGCTATAAAGCGCATCCTCAAGTATTTGAAAAGAACTAGGAATTTCTGCCTA
>JAPKLW010007819.1:0-14348 GCA_026898455.1 Plectranthus barbatus | reverse complement strand
CAAATTAGAGTGTATTTAATTGTTTTAATACTTCCGCTGCACATTATACGTACTCTGATCTGGGACCAACAAGTGGTATCAGAGCAAGTCGGTCTTTCTAGACTGTCCTGTTTTGAGTCGCTTAAGACTGGATCCGTACTTCCTTACACTCTAACTGCTTGTCTAGTCTGATTAGCGAGCAAATTATCTTAAGATAATGATGAGTTATCCTAGCCTTCTCAAGTACAACCCATAGAAGTTTGAAGTATGGAAGAAGAAGTGTCTCATTCAACTAAAAGCTCAACATCCAGAGATGGATGAAGTTCTGAAGAATGGACCTCTGAAGATTCAGATTTCTAAAGTTCACCTTGCGGCAGGAGAGGATCCAGGCGGTGTCGAGATTATAGACAAGTCAATGGAGGACTGGACATTTGACAAGAAATGCCATCAGGTCGATTTCATCGCACAGAAAATGATCATACATTCCCTCCCAGATTCCCTCCAGGACGCAGCCGTAGAGAACAACAAGGCCAAGGAACTTTGGGATTGGATCAACGACCTCACTAAAGAAACAGAAGCGATGAAGCGCAACAAGAAGCAGGTCGTCGTTGAAAAATATGAATCCTTCCAAATGCTACCTGGCGAGACAATCAAATCGATGGAAGCAAGGTTTAATGCCATCGTCAGTGAAATGAAAAATCTTGGAAGAGAAGAAAAAGTGGCTGATATGAATGCCAAAATTCTCTCAAGACTGCCGAAGGAAGATTGGTTTGTCAAAACCACCAGTTTGAAGACTATGGATCTATCCAAAATGACCACCAAAGAACTGTTCGCCGAACTTCAAGCCCATGAATGGGACATCCAGATGGTGAACAGAAATGAAGCAATTCGAACCCCAAATTCAACAGCTGATGGTGATGCAACATTCTTCGTAAAGAGAGACTTCCAAAGGCATTCAAAAAGGCCAGTTTACTTCGAGAAAACTGCCTATCAATCCTCACCAGCGAAGGACACCTCCAACACAGTTTAGAAAAAAGAAACTGAACTGTCAGTTGCCAAACTGGAGGAACAACTGAGGAACCTGACCATGCTTCTCGAGAAGGCAAAAGGAAAGGAAAAGGAAGCACAGTCCAGTGAGCAAAGGTTCACAAGGAAAGAGCCACGCACGTGCTACGAGTGCAACTCTCCAGATCATTTGAAGTATGAATGCCCTCTAGTCTCTCAGGAGGAGAGAGACAGATTGAAGAAGGTGTTCGAAAAGAGAGCATCCAAAGCTGTTGCCCAAGCAATGCTCACAAGAACCGAAGTGCCAGACGTTCTGGACCATGATGATGGATACTACACGTCTGAGGATGAAAGAGATGAGGAAGCATTCCTTGCCTTCATGGCAGCGATTGATGGAGACGTTACCGATGATGAAGGAGAAAGTGCTTCAAACTGCGAAATTATGGTAACAACTAATCTGCCCTCATCTAGTACATCTATTTGTTTTGATGATAACTCTGAACCATGCCATTCAAGCTCATAAGACATCACTTTTAAAAATATTATCAAAGAATTTGAAAATTTTCACGAAATTAAAGATAAAGTGATTAGTGAAAATGCCTCACTGAAATCAGAAATTTCAGTTTTGACCAATGAAATCGAAAGAACGAGGTCAATCAGTGAGGAACTATAAAAACTCAAGGAGGAACATTCAAAACTTCTTAAAAATTTTGAAAGTATTTCAAAAGAGTGTGATTCCTTGAAGAAAACCGAACCTGTCAGATGCGAATGCACTTTCAAAAAGAGTTCTAAAAAATTAGATGAAATTTTGAATGTTCAAAAACAATACTTTGATAAACGTGGAATCGGATTTTCAGAACCTCAATATGAAACATCTATGAACAAGCATGCATTCATATCTGGGACTAAGAAAACACCCTTGCGCTCTGTCAAAGCCAATCTTAGTCCAGGTCATATGGTTGGGAAAGGAAATGACATTCTCAAAGAACCAGTAAAACAAGGTGTCAAGACCAAATGCTGGAAAAAAACTAACCCTAAACTGGCACCTCGACAGTATGATGACACAGTTCGAAAACTGTCCAAACCAACTGTCGAGAGGAGAAATGACTCTTCCTCAAAACTGGACAAGCATAGTGTTTCATATGCAAGGAATCCAGTTTTACCAACAAGAACGACTAAGCAACATGTAAATGTTGCAAGGAAGTCTGTTCAACAACGGGTTAGAGATCCGACAAATTATGATAGACCACAGTTCTATCATAACAGTCATCCGAATAGGGGGAACACCTATTCGAGGCCTGAGTCGAGACAGTTCTACTCTCAAAAGACTGTGATGGTTACACACCCGAGAACAGCTTCTCAAGACTCTTTCCAGAACAGACGTTTCAGGAAGAGTTCACACACCACAATCTTACATAACATGTATTCAAACAGCACACACCTCCCTAGAAGAAAGGTAGATAAATTACAGAAAAGTGATTTAGTTTCACGAACTGTAAGAGTGAAACAGGTGTGGATACCAAAAGGTTGGATCCACATGACTGACCTTGGAGGACCCGAAAAGATGCGGGGACCTAAATAATTTTTATGTGTTGCAGAGGCCGAGTTCTCGAAAGAAGGCAAAAACATGGATTTTAGACAGCGGATGCTCGACTCACATGACAGGAGAAAAAGGATCTAATCAAAACCTTAAAATGTATGAAGGAGCATCAGTCAGTTTTGGGAGCAAGGCCATGGGACAAGTGATTGGGAAAGGATGCATGGAGCACAACGGAATTATCATTCAGAACGTATCCTTGGTCACCAATCTGAAGCACAATCTTCTTAGTATAAGTCAACTGAGTGAAAGAGGATATATTGTCAGATTTGAAGAATCAGAATGCCACATATTAGACAAAGTGACTCACAAGACCACAATCAGAGGAATCAGAAGAGGAGGTCTCTATATTGTAGATTGGTCCAGTGGAGAAAGAGGGACATGCCTCATTGCACTCAGTTCTTCAGAAGGAGTAAACTGGTTGTGGCACAAGAGACTTAGCCATCTGAACTTCAACTCGATCCGACATCTGGCGAAGCATAATCTAGTTGAAGGACTGCCACAAAAGAAGTTCCAGAAAGAAGGAGTGTGCAAATCGTGCCAGCTTGGAAAACAGACGAAAGCCTCCTTCAAGAACAGACCAGTTACAACAAGCACTGAAAGGATCTTGGAACTGCTCCACATGGATCTGTTTGATCCAGTTACCCCACCCACAATTGGAAAAAGAACATATACATTGGTGGTTGTTGATGACTATTCAAGATACACATGGGTGGTGCTGCTCAAATCCAAGGATGAAGTCAAAGTTCAGCTACCGGAACTGATCACACGCCTTCAGAATGACAAAGGAGTGAAAGTCAAGAGGATAAGATCAGATAATGGGACAAAATTTTGCAATGGACCTCTTATGGACTTCTGTACTGAAATTGGAATTGGACATGAGAAGTCTGCTCCAAGAACTCCTCAACAAAATGGTCTTGCTGAGCGAAGAAACAGAACACTTAAAGAAGCAGTGAGAACCATGATGGCCGATACCGACCTTGGAAAAGGATTTTGGGGAGAAGCCTTGATGATAGCCTGCTACACACAAAATAGGAGTGCATTCAACACGCGGCTGCACAAGACTCCTTACGAGATCTACAATGGTCGTAAGCCTTTTACAGCTCATCTTCTTGCTTTTGGTTCTCCATGTTATATTCACAATAATGGGAAGTTTAAGTTGAATACCTTCAGCCCAAAGGCTGATGAAGGTTTGTTCCTCGGGTATGGACATCCTTCATATAAGGGATATAGGGTATTCAACAAGACAACCCAGCTTGTGGAAATAACATGTCATGTTGTTTTTGATGAAGCTACTTAAGTGCGCAGGATACTTCAAGAACTGAGTCTAGGGAATCATGAGATCAAGGATGTCAATGAGGAACCTAAGGGTGATCTTGATCATCATCAGACAGTTCCTCTGACTAGATCTATGCATGATATCCCTGAGACCCCAGTTGCCTCGGCTGAACCCCAGACAGCCGATAGGACCGATGATGCAAATGCCATCGTTGAGGCCTTTAAAGACTATAAACATTGAAGATTCAGGTGAAAAGAAGCCCCCTGAAGCACAGAGAGCGGTCTTGGAAGCAGAGCAAGCTGATACTAAGGAAGTCAACCTTGAGGATGCTAAGGAAGCCGAATCAGCCGGCGAGCTGACTGCTATTCAGAATCCAGATACTGATCAGAATGCAGTTCCAGAACATGGAGATGAAGGAGTTTCTGAAGAAGAAACAGTTCCAGAATCTGGCACTGAACCATCTCAAGAGGAACATCCTGAAGCTTCTGAGAACACAACTGCTCGTGCTGAAGCCGTACCTGTGAAGAAGCCTAGCTGGCTAAGAGATCATCCCAAAGAAGCTATCCTCGATGATATTGGAAATCCGGTTCGAACTAGACAAGGCACAACACTGATGTATTGCTTCTTATCTCAGATCGAACCAGTGAAGATCACAGAAGCTCTTCAATCTACAGACTGGATAAATGTGATGCAGGAAAAACTAAATGAGTTCACTCGCAACAATGTGTGGTACCTGGTGGATCGACCTACACATCAGTCTGTGATTGGTACCAAGTGGGTCTTCAAGAATAAGAGAGATGAGACCGGTACCGTTGTTCGAAATAAGGCAAGGTTGGTTGCAAAAGGATACGCACAATGTGAAGGGATAGACTTCGATGAGACATTTGCGCCAGTTGCCAGACTGGAAGCTATTCGACTATTCCTGGCGTATGCAGCCTACCACAACTTCACAGTTCTTCAGATGGATGTGAATAGCGCCTTCCTCAATGGAGAATTAAAGGAAGAAGTCTACGTCGAACAATCCCCAGGTTTCGAGCAAGGAAATCAAGTCTACAAGCTGAGAAAAGCTTTATATGGATTAAAGCAAGCACCTAGAGCATGGTATGAAACTCTCTCACAGTTTCTGCTCAAAAGTGGATTTGAAAAGGGTGCTATAGATCGAACACTATTCAAGATAAAGGATGGATAGGACATCCTACTTGTTCACATCTATGTAGACGACATCATCTTCGGAAGCAAAAATACCAAGTTATATGAGAAGTTTGCCCAGCTGATGCAGAATAAATTTCAGATGAGTATGATGGGCAAGATGACATACTTTCTTGATTTGCAAGTTGATCAATCTGACGAAGGGATCTTTATAAGTCAGAAGAAGTATACACAAGACCTAATCAACAAATTTTGTCCGGAGAAGACAAAATCACTAAGGATTCCTATGAGCACCAGTTCTCAGATCACTCTTGATGAAGAAGGCGAACCGATCAATCCGACAGCTTATAGAGGAATAATTGGGTCTCTATTGTGCTTAACTGCCAGCTGACCTGATATATCTTATGTCGTGGGTGTATGTGCAAGATTCCAGGCGAATCCTAAGAAGTCACACATGGAAGCAGCTAAGAGAGTAGTGAGATACCTCAAGAGTATAGAGTCTCTAGGTATCTGGTATCTCAAAACTGATGGAATCATGTTAAATGGATTCTCTGATTCAGATTTTGGAGGCTGCAGAATTGACAGAAAGAGCACAAGTGGAACCTGTCAGTTTTTAAGACATAAACTGATCAACTGGTTCAGCAAGAAACAGCATTCCGTGGCTACATCAGCCACAGAGGCAGAGTATGTAGCAGCAGCCAGCTGTTGTGCTCAAGTGCTTTGGATAAAGCAGCAGCTTAAGGATTATGAAATAGATACAAGTTGTGTTCCTATCTACTGTGATAGCAACAACGCAGTTTTTATCTCGAAGAATCCAGTTCTACACGCTAGGACGAAGCACATCGATATTCATCATCATTTCATTCGAGATCATGTTGAGAAGGAGGATGTCTCGGTGGAATACATTAGAACTGAAGACCAGCTAGCGGACATCTTCACCAAACCGCTACCTGAGGCTCGTTTCAAAGAGCTATGCATCAAACTAGGTCTTCTAGAGTTTGATGGAATCTCGAGAGAAGGAGATGATAATTGATTGTTACAAACTGTCAAACTGTACATGTAAGAGATGGTGATTAAGTCAGTTACAGTTTCTTGATGTTTGTAGTTTGTTGAAGACACAGGGAAATAAGAGCTCATTCATTAAGATGGATACAAGGAGACAAGTCATCCTCACAGTTTGACAACTGATACAAAAGAAACTATTACATTAATTGATGAGATTGTCTGTCTATCAAGGGATAAGTGCCCAGTTGATAGGACGATAAGGGTAATAAATAGTTCCAACAAGACTTGAAGGACCATCCTTGAGATAAGGAATACTCTTCTCCAGGAGCCAGCTTAACTGCATGCCATAAGGGACAATAACCTCTGGCAGCTTTTGAAGGGCCATCTTCAGGCGATCGAAGATGAACCCTGCCCAGTCAACCTCTCCTTGCTGTTCAAACGCCATCATCACCTTCCAGATAGGTGGCGTGAAGTTAGTTTCTTGGGGAGGATTGCAGACAACCATCTGGTTAATTACATCAAAGGACAACTTGCAGTTAGGTCTGAGGTATTCACTTGGAGCAGTCGGATGGAAACAGATGTTTCCCTCTCTCTATTCCGGCCATATGGACTACTCTGGTGTTGTTACTTCATTTCGATAAGACATGACATGCATTCTTCTACCATGGCGAAACAGTCCAAACTCTGCTGCAAAATGATCTGCAGTCCAGCGGAACTCCCTTTCATTGAGATTACAGAAAATCTCATCTTCAGTAACTGTGGAGTAGTATGCAAACATCCTGAGCAACTCCTCATGGAAGCAATGGGGCTCGATGGTCACAAATCGAGCTAACCCACTGGCTCTCAGAAGACCCATCAACCATTGATCTATACATGGAGCTCTCCAATGATGTGCTTGAATTCCTATTCTATCAAGTATCTTGTTTCTTCGAATGGAGATCTTCCCAATCACTTCCACGATGTTTGGTATCATGTAAGCTGAAGGAGAAGGAGGAGGAGAAGGAGAAGTCATATCTTCCTTAAAGAAGTTTTCTGGTCTATGCTCAGTGAAAGGATATTAGATGGGTAAATCATCAAGGATGCTGATGAAGATTATTTATGGACGATCTTTTGCAATGTTCGAGGAGGATATCAAGGATTTTAATGATACGATTTATCATGACACAAAATCCGACATCGATAAGAAAGCATTCAATGCCCAACAACTACGGCTAGCCACCTATAATGGAACATGTGGCAAATAGGTCTGAATTCTACTGGAGTCTAAAGGAGTCAGAGTCTGCAAAGAGACAGATCTTAGGAGTACAGATTTCAGACTAAACCTCATATCCTAAGGAAAAGATTGACAAAGGGTGCAGGATACTCCAAGGATCATAAGCAAACTGTGATGTCCAAAAAGGAAGTACGAGTACAGTTCAGAAAGTTTCTCTTATGGTAGGAACTGTGTCTCCAAATTATTGATAAGGAAAGGAGATTTCATTAAATGATAAGAAGTACATGATACATTATCAAAAAAAAGGACAGTTCACCCCAAGTCTACAACCATTAAACTGCAGTAGAAATGATTCAACAGAAGGCAGAGGAGATCAACCGATAGGAAAACGCCGTGGCGGATAGAAATCTGAATCTAAGACGTTGGACCAGCCACCTCGAGTGTACTCTGGAAACTGATGATCAATTAGCCAACTCAGGGGCATTCCATAAGGAACTGAGAGAGCTGGTAGATTTTCAACGGCATTTCTCACTCGATTAAAGATGAAGGAGGCCCAGTCAACTTCAGCTTCGTCATCGAATGCCATCATCACTTTCCACACCGGCAGGGAGAAGTCTGTAACCCGTGAAGGATTTCCAACAATTATCTGATTGATGATATCAAATATAACTCGATATCTAGGCGATAGGTGCCTCGAAAAAACTGTTGGATGGAAGTCTACAGGGGTCTCTCTCTAATTTTGCCATGCGTACCACTCCGGCGCTGTCTCTTCTTTCCGATAGTCCATCAAAGGCTTCATACCATAAGGTAGTCCGAAGCTAAGAGAGAAGGACTCCAGAGACCAGCATATCTCCTGCTCATGAAGGTTAGAGTGAATCTCATGACCTTCAGCCACATAGCAGTGTTCGGCAACAACCTTTAGCACATTGTCATGAAATTTGTAAGGCTGACGAGTTACAAAGGACTCAAGCTGATTAGCCTTCAGATCGCTCATGACAGAGTTATGGATGAATGGAGTCTCCCAGTACTCCACCACCAACCCAGTAGGGTTCAGGATTTTACCCCTCATTATCTCAATCTGAGCAGGAATTGCCATTTCCTTGAAGAAAGGAGTTATTTCAAGGATTGCATGAAAAGATGGGTTGAGTGCATTTTCATATTCGCAAGAAAAATGTATTTATGGACACCATCTTCTGCCACAGTCCAAGGCAAGCGATGGTTCATAAATGCTAATACGACGCTTCACATTGATCAACCGCTTACGTACACGTGGACAAGCAGACTGTACGATAAAGAGTGCAGAGATCAGTGATAAGGTCACGCTTCAAGAGTCTTCCTGTTTGACAGTTGGAAACTGTCACAACAGTTTTCTAAATAAAGGATCGAAGGAAAACTGTGCCTCTCCTCTAGAAGAAGATGTGAATCTCTAATGCTGTCAGCTGGATGCAAAAGTTTAAAGAAAGCTGACTCGTGGCGTATTAAGCGGGACATGTAGCTGCGATCACGTGCTGCACACGCGCCATGATAGAAGTTAGAAGCCAAGGAGAAAATGTTCAGAACACGTCTATCTCAGCTTCAAATCGAAGAAGAAACAACAGCAGCTGAACTCCAGAGACTGAAGGAGGAAGAAGCTGCTGAGCTCAAAAAGAAGCAAGAAACCGAAGAAGCTGCTGAGCTCAAAAAGAAGCAAGAAGCCAAAGAAGCTGCCGAGATCAGAAGGAAACAAGAAGCAGAAGCATCTGCTGAACTGAAGGAAAAAGAGAAAGAAACAACAGATGCTGAAGCACATCACAAGGCAGAAGAAGAGGCCGCTGCTGAAAAGGCAAGATATGATGCAGCAGCAGCAGCAAAGGATAAGGAGGAAGAAGCAGCAACAAGCCGAGCCCCTCCTCCACCGGAGTTTTCCTCTGCTACATCTCAGAGTCAAACCAATGAAGACTCTAGAGCACTCGCTATAGTTGAAGGAACCATGTCTCCCGATCCTATTTCTGTCGCAGCAACTCTTTTACCCTATAATGCTCTGTCACAAGAGATTGATCAGCGAATGGATCAGCGTATGGTAATTATGTTTGATCTTGTCAAAAAGGGGGAAGAGAGAAGGGATGAGACATTGAAGCTGCAGTTGACATTGATAGATCGAAGGCGAGAAGAGGAACAGAGAAAACGAGAAGAGGAACAAAAAAGGCGAGATGAGGAATACAAAAAGCAAGAAGAAGAGTGCAGGAAGCGGGATGAAGATATAACAATGAAGCTGGAAGCACTAATAGCTTCCAGAGAACAAGATATGAAATACTTCTCAGAAGTAACCGCAGCTCTTAAGGCGCAAGCTGGTCTGCTTCCCACGACTGCCGCAACCTCCTCAAAGCCAAAAGACGCAGATTTCTCGACTCATGAAAAGGAGAAGAACAAGGATCAAGACAAGTAGCACAGAGTGTGATCAACATTTTCTTCTCTTATCGCTCTAATTTAATTGATCATTAAACGAGAATTATTATCTCATTAAGGGGGAAGATCATTTAGAGTAGGTCGAGTGTAGAAGAAGCATAGTTCTGAGCAGTACTAGATAGACAATCTTTGTAAACTCAGATCAACTGCATCTTCTCGTCGACTTAGATAGACTTAGAGGTATGGTTTTGACAACATCAAAAAGGGGGAAATTTTTAGGTGTTGATGTAGAAATCCCACCTTAAATTGATGTTTTGATGTGTCAAAACTATGTACCAAAGTCTAGGACTTAGAGTTATTACCTCATGTAATCCTTGTATAGGATGATCGAGTTGTAATAATCTAGGATAAGAGATTCGTCAAAACTGTGGAACAGTTTTGAAGAAGACGCCATTCAGACGAGATAACTGTCAAACATAAAGGACGAAGAGAGGCAAAGCAAAGCAAAGAGTACAAAAAACTGCGCAGACAGTTTTTCCTGTCAAGGCTTGGATATTCAAAGAAAACTGTGGATACAGTGTTTACAAAGAAACTATCGAGAGGCGCTCATAGTTTCAGACCAGGACAGTTTTACGTCAAGGAATGCGTACATAGCAAGATGCCGATCATTCGCAGAAGAACTCTAAGGAAGTCAATGATAAAAGACAGTCAGACACTCTGTTGCGACTGGCGTACAACGTTGTTCAGCGTCTGACACATCAAGTACAAACTGCCCTGGAAATCAGAACAGTGTTGTAGAAAAAGCAGAGAAGCAGGCGACTTTTTCAGAGAAGGATGGACTATGATTGGACATCCTTCAAAATGTCTTTACCGGCTATTTTCTGGTTTCCAACCTATAAATAGCAGGAACAACAGAGACATTAAAACCTTTGAACCTCTGAAAACCTTCTTATCTTTGAATCTCCGATACATTTATACTTGCCTCTCCACTGAAGTTAAAGCTCAAGCATTAAACGCTCTCAAGTGAGAAGGCATTAATACCGTGGTTCATTTATTAAACACGAGGCATTTATTGCTCAAGAATCTTTGGAGATTCACCATGTGACCGTGGGTACACGAGGATTAAGTCTGCTGACTTAATCTACCGACTTGGTGCTCTTACTTTCAGAGTAAGAACACAGCAGCCTGATCTTGCAAAGGAAGAACAGGTTATTACGGGCAACTGCCAACCAGTGTACGTTCTGGGAAGAACTCAACCATCCATTCTACTGGAGAAGGAAAAGGGAGGTTTGTCCTCAGTCTAACTTCGACGACTGCCAGTTCACAGAGAAGACGCAGAGCCTTCGACGAACTGAAGGAGTGAAGTACAACCACCTGGGCGAGTGATCTATTGTGCTGTGGACGGAGGTTTCTACAGCAACTGGCTATAGATCGTGAGGATTGTATCTTCATAACTTAGTAAATTTTTGGATCTGATATCCGAAGAGTGGACGTAAGACTTAAGGCTCCGAACCACTATAAATATTCTGTGTCGTTTACAGCTTTACTTATTTTACGCATTTAACAGTTTTCATCCTATATCTTGAAACCTTCAACACTTACCTTGAAATTGTTGAAGTGGATAACTGTTAATTCTTTAACTGTAAAACTGTTTATCTAAACTGCTGGATAACATAAACTGTGTTTCTAAAACTGTCACATAAAAACTGTGTTGATAAGAAACTGAACTGCTCGCAAATTAGAGTGTATTTAATTGTTTTAATACTTCCGCTGCACATTATACGTACTCTGATCTGGGACCAACAAGTGGTATCAGAGCAAGTCGGTCTTTCTAGACTGTCCTGTTTTGAGTCGCTTAAGACTGGATCCGTACTTCCTTACACTCTAACTGCTTGTCTAGTCTGATTAGCGAGCAAATTATCTTAAGATAATGATGAGTTATCCTAGCCTTCTCAAGTACAACCCATAGAAGTTTGAAGTATGGAAGAAGAAGTGTCTCATTCAACTAAAAGCTCAACATCCAGAGATGGATGAAGTTCTGAAGAATGGACCTCTGAAGATTCAGATTTCTAAAGTTCACCTTGCGGCAGGAGAGGATCCAGGCGGTGTCGAGATTATAGACAAGTCAATGGAGGACTGGACATTTGACAAGAAATGCCATCAGGTCGATTTCATCGCACAGAAAATGATCATACATTCCCTCCCAGATTCCCTCCAGGACGCAGCCGTAGAGAACAACAAGGCCAAGGAACTTTGGGATTGGATCAACGACCTCACTAAAGAAACAGAAGCGATGAAGCGCAACAAGAAGCAGGTCGTCGTTGAAAAATATGAATCCTTCCAAATGCTACCTGGCGAGACAATCAAATCGATGGAAGCAAGGTTTAATGCCATCGTCAGTGAAATGAAAAATCTTGGAAGAGAAGAAAAAGTGGCTGATATGAATGCCAAAATTCTCTCAAGACTGCCGAAGGAAGATTGGTTTGTCAAAACCACCAGTTTGAAGACTATGGATCTATCCAAAATGACCACCAAAGAACTGTTCGCCGAACTTCAAGCCCATGAATGGGACATCCAGATGGTGAACAGAAATGAAGCAATTCGAACCCCAAATTCAACAGCTGATGGTGATGCAACATTCTTCGTAAAGAGAGACTTCCAAAGGCATTCAAAAAGGCCAGTTTACTTCGAGAAAACTGCCTATCAATCCTCACCAGCGAAGGACACCTCCAACACAGTTTAGAAAAAAGAAACTGAACTGTCAGTTGCCAAACTGGAGGAACAACTGAGGAACCTGACCATGCTTCTCGAGAAGGCAAAAGGAAAGGAAAAGGAAGCACAGTCCAGTGAGCAAAGGTTCACAAGGAAAGAGCCACGCACGTGCTACGAGTGCAACTCTCCAGATCATTTGAAGTATGAATGCCCTCTAGTCTCTCAGGAGGAGAGAGACAGATTGAAGAAGGTGTTCGAAAAGAGAGCATCCAAAGCTGTTGCCCAAGCAATGCTCACAAGAACCGAAGTGCCAGACGTTCTGGACCATGATGATGGATACTACACGTCTGAGGATGAAAGAGATGAGGAAGCATTCCTTGCCTTCATGGCAGCGATTGATGGAGACGTTACCGATGATGAAGGAGAAAGTGCTTCAAACTGCGAAATTATGGTAACAACTAATCTGCCCTCATCTAGTACATCTATTTGTTTTGATGATAACTCTGAACCATGCCATTCAAGCTCATAAGACATCACTTTTAAAAATATTATCAAAGAATTTGAAAATTTTCACGAAATTAAAGATAAAGTGATTAGTGAAAATGCCTCACTGAAATCAGAAATTTCAGTTTTGACCAATGAAATCGAAAGAACGAGGTCAATCAGTGAGGAACTATAAAAACTCAAGGAGGAACATTCAAAACTTCTTAAAAATTTTGAAAGTATTTCAAAAGAGTGTGATTCCTTGAAGAAAACCGAACCTGTCAGATGCGAATGCACTTTCAAAAAGAGTTCTAAAAAATTAGATGAAATTTTGAATGTTCAAAAACAATACTTTGATAAACGTGGAATCGGATTTTCAGAACCTCAATATGAAACATCTATGAACAAGCATGCATTCATATCTGGGACTAAGAAAACACCCTTGCGCTCTGTCAAAGCCAATCTTAGTCCAGGTCATATGGTTGGGAAAGGAAATGACATTCTCAAAGAACCAGTAAAACAAGGTGTCAAGACCAAATGCTGGAAAAAAACTAACCCTAAACTGGCACCTCGACAGTATGATGACACAGTTCGAAAACTGTCCAAACCAACTGTCGAGAGGAGAAATGACTCTTCCTCAAAACTGGACAAGCATAGTGTTTCATATGCAAGGAATCCAGTTTTACCAACAAGAACGACTAAGCAACATGTAAATGTTGCAAGGAAGTCTGTTCAACAACGGGTTAGAGATCCGACAAATTATGATAGACCACAGTTCTATCATAACAGTCATCCGAATAGGGGGAACACCTATTCGAGGCCTGAGTCGAGACAGTTCTACTCTCAAAAGACTGTGATGGTTACACACCCGAGAACAGCTTCTCAAGACTCTTTCCAGAACAGACGTTTCAGGAAGAGTTCACACACCACAATCTTACATAACATGTATTCAAACAGCACACACCTCCCTAGAAGAAAGGTAGATAAATTACAGAAAAGTGATTTAGTTTCACGAACTGTAAGAGTGAAACAGGTGTGGATACCAAAAGGTTGGATCCACATGACTGACCTTGGAGGACCCGAAAAGATGCGGGGACCTAAATAATTTTTATGTGTTGCAGAGGCCGAGTTCTCGAAAGAAGGCAAAAACATGGATTTTAGACAGCGGATGCTCGACTCACATGACAGGAGAAAAAGGATCTAATCAAAACCTTAAAATGTATGAAGGAGCATCAGTCAGTTTTGGGAGCAAGGCCATGGGACAAGTGATTGGGAAAGGATGCATGGAGCACAACGGAATTATCATTCAGAACGTATCCTTGGTCACCAATCTGAAGCACAATCTTCTTAGTATAAGTCAACTGAGTGAAAGAGGATATATTGTCAGATTTGAAGAATCAGAATGCCACATATTAGACAAAGTGACTCACAAGACCACAATCAGAGGAATCAGAAGAGGAGGTCTCTATATTGTAGATTGGTCCAGTGGAGAAAGAGGGACATGCCTCATTGCACTCAGTTCTTCAGAAGGAGTAAACTGG
>JAPKLW010007818.1:0-11741 GCA_026898455.1 Plectranthus barbatus | reverse complement strand
ACCAACCACAGATGATATCTACTGGCGGACTTTATCCCTCAATTGTCCAAGGAAATGAGTCCCAGCTCTCATTTCATCTTGCCAGCTTTTATCTTCCGCTGAAGCAAAATTGGGTCCCAGCTGCCACCTTCTAGCAGTGTTGAAGAAATGGATCCATTTCCAGTTGCCAGCAGATAACTGGTGGTCATTCCCACGACTGGCGAAAATTGAGTCCAAGCTCTCATATTGGTTAAGGTCGCTTGTCTGATCAACAAGTGGTATCAGTTGCTAACTGATGAGTTTGCCAGCAGGACGTGCTACCAGCAAGTAGTTGATTTCTCAAGTGGTCTCAGTTGCTAACTGATGATGTATATCTACAAGGTGGTATCAGCTGCTAACTGAAGAAATTATCATCAAGTGGTGAAATGGCTCTTCAATAAGTGGTATCAGTTGCTAACTGATGAGTTTGTCAGCAGAATGTATTATAAGCATGTGGTATCAGTTGCCAACTGATGAAGAGGCCAACCAGTTAGGGGGAAGTATGCGACTGGCGTATGCTGGTGATGCCCAGCCAAGCCAGCTGTCGCAGAAATGGCGGGATTGTTCAAATCCATGTAGCGTGTACTGGCCTCCGAAGTTAATGCGGCATTTAATGCCACATTTAATGTGCACAGTGGCTGCGCAGTCCGACTTTTGGTTTCCACCAATCGCTGAGCGCCACGTCAGCTACACGGCGCGCCCCACGTCAGCACGACCGCGCACGTCGCACAGGGAAACGGGCCTGCTGATGACCGTCGACTCCCGCTTGCTGAGCGTTGATCCTGATCGTCTGATCTTGCATGGACTCGAGTATAAATACTCGAGACTCTTCATCTGAAAAACCTTTACGATCTTTCAAGTTTTTTCCAACCCTAATCTATCTCATTCTCTCTCAAAATTCTTAAGTTTCCTGAGATTATGGCTTCATCTTCACGCCCCCCAACTGATAATCCCCCGGAAGACAACCCACCTTCCACATCTTCATCGTCTGGTGAGCCCAGACTACCAGTTGCCGAGCAGCACATGCCGACGTACACCGGCATTGTGAAGATTGAAGATATAGATTATACTCTTCCGTTCGCTCGACTGGTTCAGCTGAACAAGCCGGCGACCAGGGCTCAGCTCTCGAACGCGCAAATGAGGGCAGCGCAAGTTCAGAAAGAAAAGATTCTGAACGAGAAACTGGCGCGCAAGAATTATGGGGAGGAGTTGATCGAGATGATCGACCGGGAAGGCCTTCGTCAGTATTTGACGGCAAGGCCCGAGACCTTCCATCCGCACATGGTAGCCGAGTTTTACGCTCGGGCCGTGGTTGCTGACGACAGGAGGTCGTTCACTACATCGGTGTTCGGCCACCTGATCACCGTTACCGCCGAATACCTCGCCAATCTCTTCGGCCTGAGGAATGAAGGAGAGGAAGTCGCCACGTATCATCAGGATGATACGGTGGAATTCCGAAGGAGGTGGACACAATGGAAGAGGGATGAAGTCACCGTCTTCCGGACTGGTATGAGGAAGTCGGAGATGGATGACTGGTGGCAGATGGTGTGCGACATCGTTGTCAGGATGTTGCAGTGCGAAGTCGGATCCTACGCCGAGCTGAGCCTGCGCAAGTTTTCGGTGATGTGCGCGCTGGTGGATGGGATTGAGGGCAACTGGGCCGAGTTCTTCTTTGGCCGGTTGCTGGAGAATGTAGCCAGGAACGCCAACATTCCAATTGATGGGACGTTCGCTCACTCCGTATCCTTTGGGCTGCGGATCAGCCATATCCTGGAGATGGAGATTGGAGATGGAGTGGACCAGGGGGAACAACTGGTGAGTTCGGACTTCATTCCGCCCACCAAGGAGCAGGCCAAGCTGCCTCGCCCTGACTACCACAAGCCGCGGAGGCTGAGGGGAAAGTCAGCAGTGGATCCAGCTGAGGTCGTCTCGGAGGAAGAAGAGGAGGATAAGGGGGAACAGGTGCCAGTCATGGCACAGCCGCTGACGGAGGAGGCAAGGGCCGAGCTGAAAAGAAAGATGGAGACTGAGTCTCTTTTTACTCAAATGGAGGAAGCGGAAGTAGATGTTTCTGGCAGTCGTCCTCAGCCAGTTCAGCAGGTGCCAGTCACCAAGAAGACCTCCCGCAAGAAGCCCAAGAAGCATCAGCATCAGCAGCCACATCAGGCACTGGTTCTTGGTCCAGCTCCAAGGAACATATTGGGACAGACCCAGGAGGAGCAGCTGGAGATTATGACCCGGAAGAGGAAGAGGGTCCAAACCAGAGCTCAGCTGGTGATGGAGCAGGCTAAGAAGGAGAGAAGTGCCTCCATTGTCAGGAGGAAGCAAGCCAAGGCAAGGCTGAAGGCCTTGGCAGCCCAGCGAAAATTAGAGGCTGAGCTGGCAGCCCGCGATGAAGCCTATGCCAAGGTGCAGGCTGAGCATGCAGCCAGACGCCAGGAGGAGCTGGCTGAACAGCTGAGGCTGGCAAGTAAGGGCAAAGGAAAGGCTGATGAAAGTCCAAGTGCCAGCCCACCAGCTTCCCCACCACCAGGCGAGATTTTACCAGAAGATACATATCAGCGCCTGCTGGTGATGGGAGTCGACGAGGACATCATGTCCATAGTCGAGCACTACCAGCCGGATGAGAAAGAGGCTGGGAGCCCGCTGGCTGCGCAAGGGGATGCCAGCGGAAGGGGAGTTGCCGAAGAAGGCCCGCTGGCAGTGCAAGGGGTTGCCAGCGGAGGAGTTGATGAGCGGGCGACCACCCCGGAAAAACTGGCGGAGGAGAAGGAAGAGAAGGAGGCAGAGAAGGAAGAAGAGATGGATGTGGAGACTGGTACAAAGACTGCTGGGAAGGCTCCCATTGTTATCTCTGATGATTCTGAAGAAGAGGAGCCACCAGTTGTCCAGCACTCCACAATCCAGAGGATGGAGCCAAGGAACCTGTTCCCAGATTTTGCAAAGGAAGGGAAGGCTCAGCTCGGTCGTCAACAGTCCCAAGGAGCCTCAACTTCTGGACGACCAGCGACATCCTCACCAGCACAGCCTCGACGTGCTGATTCGCGACCACGACGTGACATAACCGTCAGCGTCCTCAATTACAACGTGGTCGACGCTGATGAATATGAGGAGATGGTCAATGGACCCCATCGGTGGGAGTTACGCGGGGAAGAGGCCTTCGACACCTCTCAAGTGCCTGACTACAGCATTCTCAACATCATTCCCCTCCGCGGGCTCCCCCACCAGTCGGTCTTAGCTTCCCGCATCCAGGACTGGTGCCTGCCCCTCAGGCCGATGGAGTTCTACAACCGTACTCTGTATGAGTACGCAGAAAATATCACGGTGGAGGTCGAGGATGCCGTTGATTTCGACATGTTCAATGACTTCCGGTATCTGTGGTTTGTCAACCCGACCCTGTACTGTGAGCTGCGGCGATGGAGGATCTTTGACCGTGTGGAGCGGTATCTTACGGTGGAGAAGCGCTCAGTTCTGTACGCTAGACTGGGACTGCAATACTGGAGGAATGAAGAGGACTGGGCGAATGAATTCATGGATACATTAACTGACGAGCCAGAGCCCTTGTCCCTTAGGCGTGTCCGGCGGCGAGTGCAGAAGATTCTTGATTATCGCCTAAGGACTGGCAGCTCAGGACTCCCTAAGCCAAGGCGTGTCCGAGTGCCCTTTCTCCAGTTCCACCGCACCAGCCGGGGCTTTCAGGTGGTCTACGCTCTCCGAAGGATCCGAATACTGATTGCCCTCCCACCGCTCCTCCTCTACTTTGCCCGTCTGTTCGATATGGCAGCCATTGAGTTGCTAATTGATCATGTGGTGGAGGAGGATCCCTCCCGCAGCAGATGGCTGGTCCCTGCAGTCGCTGGTGCTCCAAATGTTGTGGAGCTGGAGCCCGTTGACTGGGTGGAGGCGGACTTTGCAGAAGATCAAGTCCCACCAGCATCAGCTGAGGTGCTGGTGGAGGAATCAGCTGAGGAGTCAGCGTCAGCAGCAGCAGCAGCTCCAGCAGCCGCTGCAGAGAAAGTTGTGGATGGGGCATCTGGCGCTGATATAGTGATGGCTGAAGCCTCATCTGTTGAGCCCCCCACTTCGATGGCCCTGTCAGCAGAGCCTCTCTCCGAGGTCCATCCGCCTGCGCAACTGGTTGCTCTCATTGATGCCAGGATGGACCAGCGCTTTTCTTCCTACCGAGCAGAGATGGCGCAACAAATGGAGGCTTTCACCTCTGGGGTGAACTCCTTTTTGGCGCGGATCCAAGAGGGGGAAAGGGCGCGAGCAGTCGCTGATGAGGAGAGGGCTCGGCTTGCTGCGGAAGAGCGTCGCATTGCTGCTGAGGAGCGCTTGAAGAGGGAACAAGATATGGCGGCTCTTACAGAGATCTTGAGGAATTTAGCAAATCGCAATCAATCACCTGGATCCTCATCTCAGCCATAAGTCTTGTACTCTTCATTTTTTGTGTAAGTAATTTTTGTATCAGTTAGACTAGTCAGTTTTTAATCCTGTACTTGTAATTGTAACATCATTAATGGATTGATTACTGACGGGTTGACGACAATTTCTCATTGTCCAACTAATGTCAACTTTTTACTTACCAGCTGAACTTACACATTCAGTGTAATCAGCACCAGCACTCAATTTGGTACTTTGTTGATTCTAACCTGGCTCAGACTTTACTTCATAATTTAATCAAGCAATATCTCTCCCAGTTTGAGGGGGAAGATCTTTAGGTTAGAGCTGATGTGAGGAAGTAGTTTCATGGGTTTAGATCTGATAGGTTTATTTGTAAAAAACCCAGAAATGCTTTGTAACTTTCCTCATCAGCTGAGTGCTCGCTGGTTAGGCTTTGATCGCACCAAAAAGGGGGAAATTGTTGGGAAATCTGGCTAAGTTTCCCTTCTCCAGTTGATAGCTTAGATCTTTGATTTGGTGTTTAAGTGTTTTGGTGGATCAAATCCTAAGTCCAACCAGCGTCAGTTTGTCTCTAGAATAGCTCTAGTCTCAAATGTAAAGTCCTGTTTAGGTCTTTTGAGTTGTAAGTCGCAGCTGATCAAGACTCATGCTGGCTACTGTTCACCAGCATGAGATGTGCTTACCAGTTGAGAGAAGTCTCACCAGCAAGAGGCTGACAAAGACTCATGCTGACACTGTTCATCAGCATGGAGTAGAGCTATTGACTGGTCACTGTTCACCAGTTGGATAGATTTCACCAGCAGGAGACTGAGAAATCTCACCAGCAGAATATGTGTTCTGGCTGACACTATTCACCAGCGGTGAAGCCACCAGTCACGGGAGATTCCAAGAGATAACATCAGACAAATTGGTAGACATTGATTGTGCTAAGGAAAGTCACCAGCAGAGACTGCCAGCACAAGATCACCAGCATGATCTACCAGTCGGAGGTTATCAGCAGAATTCAAGATTCGCTCTCCCAGAGTCTTAGAGACAAAAAGAAGATTCGTCGAGGAATTAACTGACAGAGTATGACTTTAAGGAGGATACCTTAAAGTCTATCAGTTCAAGACTATCAGTTCCGATTCCTCGTACTGACGAATAGAGTCGTTCTGACACAAAGAGATCTGTGTCAGATAAAGCGACCAAAAGGTATGGCGCTTTCCGGAAATTCCTACCTGCCGCCTGCAGAAGGACATGCGAGGACAGAGACTTTTCCGGATGTGTCCAAACGGCTAGTATTTGAATCTGAATCTCACGTCTATAAATACGTGAGATCCAACAGCATTCAATACTCTTACCCACTCTTAGCCAACTCTTGAACTACCGAAAGCTCAAACGCATTCATATCAGCTGATAAGCAATCTTTCGAGGCTTTTCTTAAAGCTACTCCGTGTGTCAATCATTTGAACACGAGACTCCAAGCCTCTAGCTTGTGAGTTATTGATCTCATTTGGTGTTCTTTCTCATTCCGAGGAAGAACATAGCAGCTCTTGAGCCAGCCAGCTCCAGAGTTATTACGGGCAGTTTTGCCGCCAGCAAGAGTCAAGTTCTTGGGAGAACTCAACACCCAATCAGTCGGAGGAGGAGGTTGAAGTGACGTGCTCGCACTCCATCCATCTGACGAGAGTTGAAGAAGGACAAGGACCGGGAGCGGTTGATCCAGTGGACTGGTAGACAAGGCATCTACCAGCTGGAAATAGATCGTAGGATATCTTGTACCGGATTACTCTTTTTAGTGAATTTCCAGTGCTTCGACTGGAGAGTGGACGTAGATCTGTTGATCGAACCACTATAAAATATCCTTGTTATTTACTGCTTTCAGCATTTACTTACTGATTTAAAACCCAGCACCCAAGTGCTGGAGTATAACTGAAACCAGTTTATAACTGTGCAAACTCGACTCTAAAATTTTCTAAGTCCTGAGTCATCAGCTGACCAGCCAGTTGCCAGTCAGCTGAATACTCAGTTGCCAGTTGACTTACCAGCTGACAAGGTCCCAGTCAGCTGTGTAACCAGCAGAGTGCAAGAAACGAACTTACGTATTTTCCGCTGCCAAAGTATACCCTGATATCCGGGACCAACAAATATGATATGCGTATTTTTATCAATACCAAACTATTTTATTACAAAACATTATATTTTGTTCAAGTTCATTACTTTCTTATACCAATTAAAGTTATCAAAATTAACCTATTATAATAATTACCAATCAAAGTACAAAAGCTTCTCAAATCTAAAAATTCTAGATTTTCAAACTAATTCACTTGCTCATAAACATGTATAAAAAAAAACAAAAAAAAAAAACTCATTATATTTCTTGACAAACCTTGGTAGGTGACTTTGAACAAATTTAGATTAAAAATAGGCATGCATCACTCTTTTAAGTAAAATATGAATAAGAATAAATCTCAAACTCGACCTACATAATAATTTAGACCAGATTTATGCTAACATCTTACATCAATTATTATTTATTGTATCACATCAAACAAATATTCGTTATTTTATCATATTTCTAAATTATACAAAATTCACATGAATTAGACTTTAATCTCTTAAAATTATGTTCAGTTCGACAAACTCAAATCTCACATCTGAAAAAACAAGAAAGAATCTTCTTCGATATTAGAATCCACACAATTATATTAGTATTAGATTTTTTGGGAGATACCCGAAAACAAAATCGAACGGATTTATGGATCCTAAAGTGGACAAGCACTCCACCATCCGATCAATTCGATCGATCGCTACTTCACGGGTAAGGCATCGAACATGGTAGCCACGTCAAATCTCACTAGAAAAACGTTGATGAATCAAATTAAAAATACACATAATTTATGTGGATCATAAAATAATTTCGCTAAAAAAGATGGAGTATATTTATGAGTTAATAAATATATGTAGTTAAGAAATTTATGGTTCCATAAATGCTACAACCTAATTAGCAAATTTGATGTGTGGATGTAGTCGACCCACGATCTTATTCTAGAAAAATAAATAAAAATAAATCAAACTTTCATTATAGACCCATAGATATTTACAACCTAGCATTTTAGACTTCATTCCAATGTCATTACTTCGAATTGCATTTTTTAAAAAAAAGTTAGATGTGACAAATCATGTATGATTTTAATTCAAGAAAACCGATATTTTTGAGCGTATATGAAAGTAATAAATATAGCTCGAATATGGTATATATTGAGTATAGAAGATTAAGGATTTAGAATATAATCATTCCAATTACCAAGACTCTAAGATTTCAATATTATTATTATTGTCACTACCTCTTCGTGTCAGAATTGAGCTATAATTAGGGGTGTAAATGAATCAAACTGTTCGTGAGCTACTCGGATCTCGACTCGATAAAAGCTCATTTATTAAATGAACCAAACTTGAACATTATAGTATTCGACTCGTGATCAGGCTCGTTAGCAAAAATTAGTAAGAAATATAAAATAATTACTTTCATAAAAATAATATTTTCATGATTTAAGAGTAACAATAATGATAAATCTTTCTAATAATGAAAAATTTAAGAACTTGAGCATGACTATCACATTAATTTTGGAATATTAAATAACTTTTTTCTTTAAAATAATAGTGAAAATTTAAAATATATTCTAAATATAGAAAGTTCATTTAGGTTCGATTAAAACTCGATAAAGTTTGTGAACATTAAAGTATTCGATAAAAAAGCTCGAAGTTCGACTTGAGCACAACACTACTCGACTCGACTCGGTTCGATTACACCCCTAGTTATACCTATTAAAAATGTCACTTCTTCTTACAAGTCAATTTTAAGCCAATTTTATAACTAGAAAAATGAAATCTTTTAACACCATCAAAATCATGGATATTACATGAACCACCTCTAATCCATTTCTTACCTAGCTAGTTCAAGCATCAAACTACCTCAAGGCATGACCACATCATTTGATTTGATTTGATTCTCTAACCTTACTAGAAATATGAAATAATTTTGAAATTCTCTCTTAGAAAATAAACTTCCAAGAATTTACACACCTTAAACAATCATTTGACACAACAAACAACCAAAACTTGTAATAATATTTTATATGAGAGAGATGGGCATGTCAGCAACTGACCCGATTACCATAACCAGTAGCCTTGTCGGAATCAGGAGACAGTTTCTTGAAAACCCTACTCCCAAACACGAAGAACCCTAAACAATGTCCGGCCACCGCCACCACGAAAACGCCGCCGTTGAAAGACATCACCGCCAGCATCAAAAGGTAGGCCAACCCAATCCTCAAACCGTGCAGCACCGTGCGAATCAGACCGCCGGCGAAGCCGTCGGATTTCTCGATTGTTTGGATGTAAGATGACAGAAGCTCGACGATGAAAGCGAGGAGGAATACGAAGAAGAGGGCCGCCGCGTACATGCCGGAGCGGGTGCCGGGCCAGCCGGAGAAGAGGATCTCGGAGTTCTTGCCCCAGAAGAAGGTCATGTGCGTCATGGCCATCATGGTATGCCCATCGTCGACATGGGAGGAGGTTTGGTTCACGCCATCCATGCCCGGCATGTTGTGATCCATGGTGGAAACGCTGCGTTTTGATTGTTTGGAATTTTGTGGAGGAGGAGGAAGAAGATGAAGATGAAGATGAAGATGGAGTTTTTAATAGAGATGGATGGATAGATGGATGTAGGGTTGTACTAGTGCATGCTTTGACTTGGGTTGTTGTACTACTTCGTTTGGACTGTTTCATGCATTAAACTGTTGTACGTTTTGGTCCCATCCTTTCATTTCTTTTTTTATTTTTTCATTGTCAATTTAATGGATGTCACACACATTAGAATAATACGCTTTGGAATTAGGTTGAGAATGAGTCAAGCTGACTTATGAATTATTTGGGATGTATCAAGTCCACCGCGAGTTTTATGACACTCTTCATTAGACTCGTGAAATTTATTGAGATTGAGTTCGGGTTAGGTTCATGAGTTTTATCGAATTTAATATAATTTAAATTTATATATTTGAATTTATTGTTTAATAATAAATAATTTAAAATTTTTATTAAATTTAAAATAAATTATAAAATCGAATTTGATGAAGCTGAGTCGAGCTTGATTTCGAGCCTGACCATACTTTACTCAACTTGACTCGTGATTGTAGGATTCGAGTTTACAATAGACAATGTGAATTGTCTTTATTAATTCATTTTCCTTAGATCGTTCTTAGGATATAAAAAATAAATACAGAATAAATCAGGCGAACTTATGAATGCTCCTACAGAATTAACTGCAGTATATGGATTTAGGAATACATCAACTTCAGCTAATTGAATAACGGCGATAGAAGGTTGATTGGTGTTCCTACATATCTGAATATTCTAATTTGTTCCCTTGCTTCTCGGAAATCTGGTGAGGATACTGTTGGTCCCGAAATCAGAGTAAAACTAGGTGCAGCGAAAGGTTTGAATATGCAGCGGAAGCAATAAATAAAGCACTTGCACTTGTTTGGACAAACAGAGTATAGTTAGTTTAGTGAGTAAAAGACTTAAGCTTAGGTCTGTTTTTTTGTTAGGTCAGTTTCACAGAGTATACACTTCAATACTTGGACAAGTATTGAAAGTTTCAATAGTCAGTTTGTGAAACAAAAAATAGAGCAGGAATAAAAGTAAAGCAGTAAAGAACACACAAGATTTATAGTGGTTCGGATCTCAATATCCTACATCCACTCTTCAAACCCAAGGTCTGGATGATTAACTAAGTAAGTACAAGCCTCCTTACGATCTATACACAGCCCGTCGGCGCCTTCGTCCTTCGGTTAGTTGTGGCACTCGCTTAGGAACTCCTTGCGGACTTAGTCTTCAGGTTGAAGTGAATACGACACCCTGTAGCCTTCTTCCTGGTGGTTGGATGTTTACTGTTCTTCCCAGAACTCAGGTGGTTGACATACACCCATGAGAATCAGAATCCCAGACTAGGAAACTAACTGCTATGAATATATCTTGAAAATATATATTCACCAAAGAAAAACTTCAGCTTTAAAGCTTTAGCCTCATGCTAGAAGAAGTTAGCACGGTGTATAACTTGAGTCAAAGACTCAAGTTTTGTGTAAAGAAACACGGAAAGTCAGAGAGTTTTAGCAGAGATATGCCCTTTGTCGTGTAAAGACTTTAGGATTTCGTTTTAGATTTTGTAACCATTTAAGATTAAAGGGCGAACCTTTTTATAGAGGATTTCCTCTCGGCATTTTGAATTTCTATCCGTTAGACACATAAGGGCAGACGTTAGATTCATGGAAGATATTGTCCAATTGTAGCCCATGTCGTAGGTCTGCTTTTTGTTCTGCTGCGTTAGTGTACCATTCACTAACTTTATGTCAGACTAAGTTTTCAGTCTGAGGGATCCAAGTTTGGATAATCGCGTACTGACTTTCACTTGGGCATGTATATGCCTAAGTCTGACTGAACTTCGATATTTCTCGAATAACTCGTGCTTTAAAGGTAGATGCTCTTATACTGACTTCCCAAGGTCAGTATAGCTTTAGCCCTCATACTGACTGTCCACAGTCAGTATGGAAAACGCCCTCATACTGATTTCTCCTTATCAATATGGAAAACCCTCATACTGACTTCTCCTAGTCAGTACGGGGAAGCCTTCATACTAACTTCTCCTGGTCAGTATGGTAAACCTTAAACTGAGTGCTCCAACTCAGTTTCGGTTAAGGCTATACATGGTGAGATCAAGTTTTAAGGCGTGCATGTAGTCAGTTCTCGGGCATTCTCCTTTGCTCGGTCTTTAGCCTAAGCTCTACTACAACTCGATTGATCCTATACAAGAATTACAATTTAGAACTCTAGAAGCTGTAAAATTGACTAAGATGGCTTACAATCGCTTTGTAGCTTGGTTGTGAACTATTTTCAGAAGATTTCAACCTGTAAATCCACTTATTCTTCAGTATTTTCTTGCCCTTCGGTAGCTTTACCTACTCATACACGTGGTTCTCATGCAAAGATTGCATCTCATTTGCATGGTTTTCAACCACTAATCATTTGCTTCATGATCAATGGCTTCTTTGTAGCTTCAAGCTCTTACCATCAGTGAGCATCACATACTCACTAGTACTGTATCTCTTGGTAGGTTAGCGCTCTCTGGTGAATCTCTTCAAGACTGTGCCAACTGGGGGGGGTTCTTCTCCAACTGGCTCAACATCATCAACTGGAGGCTCATCATCAACATCTTTCCACCCTTTTGTTGCAAGTCTCCCCCATTATCATAACCTACTAAGGAAGAAGACATTTGATCCAAT
>JAPKLW010007817.1:849-14351 GCA_026898455.1 Plectranthus barbatus | reverse complement strand
ATTCATAATGGCAACTCGTGTTGTCCATCGTAGACTCAAACCCTACACCTCAATCTTGATCGCCATGTGGACCATGTCATCCAACTCAACATAATGCTGCAGCTCCACTGTATTCCAGATCTCCCAATTTAGACCAGCCAGAAACCTAGCCATTGTCGCCTCTCTATCCTCTACTACATTAGCTCGGATCATAGCCACTTCCATCTATTTATAGTACTCATCCACACTCCGGGTACCCTGCCTCAAACTCTGCAACTTGTTATATAACTCTCGGTAATAATGATTCGGCACAAAGCGCCTCCTCATAACTGCCTTCATCTCGTCCCATGTCTCTGTAGGTCTCTCCCTATTTCTTCTCCTGCTACTGACCAATTGATCCCACCATACGAGGGCATAATCCGAGAACTCTACTGCAGCCAACTTTACTTTCTTCAGCTCTGAATAGTTATGGCACTCGAACATCATCTCCACTTTCCGTTCCCACTCTAGATACAACTCGGGGTCGTTCTTTCCCTGAAATGTCGGGATGTTCATCTTGATTGTCCCCAGATTGTTATCATACTCCTCCTCCTCCTCATAGTCATCGACGTCCTCCTCATCATAAGGACTCCGTCTCGTTTTGGAGCTTCTTCCACCTCGACCGCCACGTCCTTTCCCGGTATCCCTGTGACTACCAGATGAGTCACGCCTAGTCTTTTCTGTCACTGAGGTCTCAAATTCATCCATTCGGTGATGCATAGCATTCATCTCACTTCTCAGCATCCTGGTAAATTCTGATTTCAAGGCCTCCATCATGTACTTCATTTGACTACTACTCATAGTCTCATCCTCTTTCAACCCCTCAGAACCACTACTTTTAGCAGAACCACTACTTTTAGTCATACCTGCACAAAAAGGTTAGATAGAAAGATAATAAGAAGGACCTCACCACCTCATGTACACTCGTGTATCACTCAGTTATGTTAATCACTCACACTCGTGTATCGCTCGCAGTATGAATGGCTTTTTCAGTCCCTCTATTAATCTCACACACTCTTGCCTTTTACCACTCTTTTCTCCCTTTCTAAAAACTCAAAAATTCTTATAAAATTCCACGGACTTCAATTCGACAAACCAACAGGACGGGAAGACTCTAGAAGACTCTAGGAAGGTAAACGACCAAAAACGGACATAAAATTTTTTTGGAAAAAACTTCGGAGGGCAATAACTACTCGAAAACAAAGGAATTTGGCCAAAAAGCACCTTATATCACGGCAAAGCCGTGTGTCTTGATCGTCTCGCCGAGACGTCTCCGAAAAGTCCAATTAAGCCAAAAACAGACACCGGACGCAAAAGTTACGATAAAAACGACCAAAACCGACAAAAAAGGCAAAAAAGGCACTAGTAGAAATCAAGAAATCAGGGATTTTTGATTTAATTTTGCTACCCTTCTTTTTTTTCTTTCCCAACACTTTTTTCGATATTTTTTTTGACGAATATTTTTTTTCTTCGAGCTCTAACTTTTATTTTTTTTTGCCCGATTTGTTTTTTTTTATTATTATTATTTTTTTTTCGCCCTCTTTTTTTTTTTTTTTTTTTTTTAACTAATTACCAAATTGTTTGGTAATTCAATCAAGAAGGAAATAATATGGACACCAAAGAAAGAAGATATGAATAAGGTAAAAAGGTATATAAGGAAAGATTTGACTTAATCTAATTTGGTAAGAAGGCTAATTCAAATCTTGACACACAAGGAAACTCAAATATCAAACCCTAGACTCCCCAAATTTTCGACCCTCTCAACAACCAAGAACAAGACACGAAGAAAATTACGAATCACAAAAGACAGGAAACAAGAACAAGAATAAGACTCGATTTTTTTTTTTCGAGACAGACACGAAAATTGAAGACAAAGGAAAAGGAAGGGTACGACCTAGATATTGATACCAAAATGATACGATCCTCGCCAGGAAGGGTTAGATCGCAGCCCAGGAACTCGAACGAAAGGACTCAGACTCGACGCGGAAGCAAACTGAACACTGAAGATGGAAGATCCAACACCTTTGGATTCGAAAACCCTCAAGTACCGTAGTCCAGAATAAATTCTCCTACGACCCAAGAAGCGAATTGATCCAACAACGAAGGATATGAATGAAGACAACACCAATGGATATGACTGTCCAATTGATTAGTCGAAATCGAAACCCTATGGAAGACTAGGAATTTCGAAAGTTTGAGCTTTCAGAAATAAAGGAGAAAACCTCACAAATTTTATTAAACTGAAAACTGAATCAAAATTGTTCCATACAAGGCCTATATATAGGCAACTCAAACCCTAAACTAATAAGGAAACTATTTTAATGAATTAAAGACATAAAATTCGAAATTTACTTAAATAAGGCCTAAACATGTTGGCCCAAAAAAACTAAATAAATTAAACTAAGCCCAATCATTACATCTAATTAAATTAATAACTTTTGGGCCTTCGTTTAATTCTTCCAACAGCATCGATTCTTTGGAAACTTTGGCAGCCCAAATATCTTTAATCAATAAGCTCAATCCAGCCCTCAAAGTCCTTGCTCGAGATCTAGTCATCGGCCCACTCGGAATGTAGACTGGATCATCTCTCACAGCTGCTACTTGGGCTCCATCACTTTGGGAGATATCAAAGGGATCAGTCCTTTGCTTTGCATGCACAAGATCATCCTTGAAGAGGACGCCACACCAAAGAGACAATCATAGCGACGATTGAACCCTATCATGCAAGAAGCCGTAAAGAAGGAGGTTCTCAAACTCCTAGACCATGGCATGATATACACGATTTCCGACGGCAAATGGGTAAGCCCTACTCAAGTAGTAGCCAAGAAAGGGGGGATGCAGATAGTTAAGAATGACGCTAGAGAGGAAGTTGCGACAAGACCAGTCACGGGATGGCGATTTTGCATTGACAACCGAGCCTTGAACACCGCCACGTGCAAGGATCACTTTCCTCTTTCTTTCATTGATCAAATGCTTGATAGATTATCCGATTACCCTTTCTATTGTTTTCTTGATGGTTACTCAGGGTATAATCAAATAGCTGTGGCGCCAGAAGATCAGCACAAGACGACATTCACCTGTCCTTACAGAGTGTTTGCCTACCGAAGGATGTCGTTCGGATTGTGCAATGCACCGGCAACCTTTCAAAGATGCATGATGGCAATCTTCCACGACTTGATCGAAGATATCATGGAGGTATTTATGGACGATTTCTCGGTTTTTTGTAGCTTATTTGATGTTTGTTTGCAGAATTTGGCTACCATACTGGAGAGATGCACCGAGACAAATCTATGCCTCAATTGGGAGAAATGTCACTTCATGGTGCGAGAGGGAATTGTGCTGGGACTTCGAGTATCAGCTGAAGGACTAGAAGTGGACCGAGCCAAAGTGACAACCATTGAAAAGATGCCACCACCGACAAGTGTTAAAGCAGTCAGAAGTTTTCTTGGTCATGCCGGATTCTACAGAAGATTCATCAAAGACTTCTCAAAGATATCGCGGCCCTAGAGCAACTTGTTGGAGAAGGATGTGTCATTTGTCTTCGACGACGACTGCCTGCAGGCCTTTGAAAAGCTGAAAAAGGCATTAGTGACCGCACCGGTGCTAACTTCTCCGGATTGGAGCGAGCCGTTCATTCTGATGTGCGATGCCAACGACTATGCAGTTGGGGCAACTGAAAGGAAGGCTCTTTCATGTGATCCATTACGCCAGCAAGAGCATGAATCCGGCTCAATGCAACTATACCGCCACAGAAAAGGAGATGCTTGCGGTCGTGTATGCATTTGACAAGTTTCGGTCCTATCTGATAGGTTCAAAGACGATTGTCTACACCGACCATGCAGCCATCAGATACCTGTTCGCGAAGCAAGATGCCAAGCCCAGATTGATCCGGTGGATACTGTTGCTACAAGAGTTTGATTTGGAGATCAAGGACAGAAAAGGAAGTGAGATTGTGATTGCAGACCACTTGTCACGACTTGAGCCACCAGTAGAAGGGGATGACCAGCAGATGAAGATCCAAGAGATGTTCCCCGACGAGCAGATCTATGCTATTAAGGATTTGAGGGAGACGTACGAGTCCAAAACACCATGGTATGCGGATTTTGCCAACTATCTGGTGTCCGGCGTTCTTCCACCGGACTCTTCCCTGTATGCAAAGAAGAAGTTTCTGCATGATGTCAGATTCTACTATTGGGAGGATCCCTACCTTTGGCGTAGATGCGCTGACGGTGTCATTCACCGTTGTGTGTCTCAATCCGAATGGCAACAAATTTTTGAAGCCTGCCATTCATCTCCTAGCGGCGGTCATCATTCAGCCAACCGGACAACATTCAAAATCCTAGCGAGCGGATTCTATTGGCCGTCCATCTATGAGATCTGCCATGGGTGGATTACGAGCTGTGATCGTTGCCAGAGGACCGGCAACATTTCACGTTTGGGGGATCGACTCCATGGGTCCTTTTCCGCCATCCCAAGGGTTCTCATACATTCTATTGGCGGTGGATTACGTGTCGCGATGGGTTGAAGCCGTTCCAACGGTCACCAATGATTCCAAAGTCGTCATCAAGTTCCTTCAGAAGCTCATGACAAGATTTGGAATGCAAAGAGCCTTGGTAAGTGATGGGGGATCACACTTTTGTAACAAATGGCTTGCCTGTCTTCTTGCTAGGTATGGAGTCGAGCACCGCGTTACCACCCCATATCATCCTCAAGAGAACGGGCTGATGGAGCTGTCCAACCGAGAAATCAAGCAGATCTTGGAGAAGACGGTGAAGCAACGAAAAGATTGGGCAGCAATACTTGACGATGCACTTTGGGCATACCGCACCGTCTACAAAATGCCCATTGGGACGTCTCCATATTTGCTAATTTTTAGAAAGTCATGTCACCTCCCCGTCGAGATGGAGCACAAGGCTTGGAGAGCAGTGAAAGAGCTGAATCTGGATTGGAAGACGACTGCAGAAGAGCGCACCATGTCATTGAATGAGTTGGAAGACTTTCGGGATGAAGCTTACGGGAACAATGTCATATACAAGAAGCGAGCAAAGAGATTCCATGACAAGGGGATTCGCTCTCATGTTTTTCATTCAGGTGACAAAGTCCTCCTCTTCAAATCCCGTCTCCGCTTCATGCCCGAAAAGTTGCAGTCAAAGTGGGCTGGACCATACACCGTTGTTGTTAATTTTTAAACGGTGTAGTCGAATTGGCTAGTCAAGATGGAAAGAACTTCAAAGTCAATGGGCAGAACCTCAAACCATACTATACCCCACTTCAAATCGGAGCGGTGGAGAAGTACTACTTGAATCGGCCATAAGAGTACAGGTATTGTCGAGCTAGCGACATAAAACCAAGCACTGGTTGGGAGGTAACCCAACAATTTACTGTTTTTCTTACTTCTATCATTTTAATTTAGTCGAGTCGAGTAAATAGGTCTTAGAATAATTTTTCAGTAATTTTTCGAGTCAGTGCTCTGTTCAGGTCTGCGTCGACCGACGCCAGACTCACGTCGATCGATGCGAAATTCTGGCCCACATCGATCGACGCGGAACCAGCGTCAATCGACGCGAATTTTTGGACCTCATCGATCGACACGGAACCAGCATTGATCGACGCGGAGTGTTCAGAGGCGCGAACATACGGGTTTAAAACCCAGTTTTGCCTCATTTCTCACCACAAAACACACACGCACGTCGCTCTCTCCTCCCCAAACACCCGACCTCGAAAAATTTCTCCCGTAACTCATTGCTACAATCAAAGGTACGTATCCTAGACCCTTCCTCTTCGATTATTTCATGTGTTTTGGATGATTTGAGCATGATTTTGCTTAATTTGGGCCTTGGAGCCCTAGTTTCAAATTCTTGCTATTTTGTCGATTTCGTTGCAACTCTTCATGATTAATCGATATGGGTGGTAGTTCTAGTCGATATACTTGCTATTTGTGAATGTGTAGCACTAGGATTTGTTGAATACGATCCTAGCAAGTTTGGGGGTAATTCCACTTGGGTGTGCTTTTCTGTTACTTGCTATTCTGGGGTTAAATTACTTAAATTGAGAATGTATTAGGCAAGGTTTGGGTGTTAATTGCATGAATGTTGAATCAATTTTGCTTGGGTAGATACATTTTGAGGCTAATTGCAAATTTGTTTTTGTTGAAATTGGAAATTTTGATGAAGTACTATGGATACATATTGACAATTTTTCCTTATATCCTTGCAGACATAAAATGACATTCCGCCCAACTTTTGCCAATAAGGCAGCCGAAAAGAGGTTCAGGAAATTCTCTAGCTCAGAATTCACAGTCCGCCAGACTCTGTACCCGTGGTGGCACTGTTGGAGAGAGTTAAATGGGATTCATGGATGACCAAGCGGTGACCAACTTCTGAATGAGCATTATGAGCTGCCGAGGGACCAACTTGAATAAATTTGGGGTGTCCCAAAATCTGGCATCGGGTTCCTTCCACCGGATTTTGACATGGCCAGGTTTTGGAGCCAAATTGCAGCCGAGGCAAAGGAGGATGTGCGAGAGTTTGATTCGGGAAACATGAAGGCATCCTCCATCGACAACCCTATTTTTCGCTATCTTCAGCGGTGCATGGGGGTGTCTATCACCGACCGACATGAGAGCGCCAAAGTGAGAGTGAGGAAGCTCTACACCATCTACTGCATGCTTACAGGAGAGGAGTTCAGCTTTGTGGCGTTGATCATGGACCACTGGAGGCACGAAGTCAAGGCCTCAAAGGGCAACATTTGGAGCGGGGGATTGATTACCCCGATTGCGGAATTTGTGGGGATCGACTTGATCGACATCGAGGTGCTTGAGGACAGCCGAGGACTCAGCACCTCACACCTGAGTCGGATGCTGATGCTCTAGCCCCGAGAGGGTGGCTGGTCTTTGAGGATGTCCAACGGGGACAAGTTTCCACTTCCGCAGAGGGTACTCACGCGCGTCACCGATTATCACTTCCGTGATAACTGGTTGATGAGCACACCCGCCCACATGAGGCTGATGGTTGGATCCCGTGGAGGACCTGGAACCTCCAGACTCCTTCATAGACCGCAGATACGGCCGGACCAGCGACCCCCAGCAGAGGACGCTGAGGATGAGGAGCCCGAGGATGAGGAGCACGATGGGGGCGCAGAGGAGATTCTAGGCAGGACCGGTGGAGCCTCATCCAGCCACTTCGGGGGAGGGTCTTCTTCTTTTGAGATGTATTTGGCGACGATCTACCAGTTCATGCAGCAGCAGGCTGCTTTGCATGCGACAGAGCACACCCGGCAGGCCGAGTTTCGCCAGCATGTGACCACGAGGCTCAACACCCTCGACAGTCAGATGCAGCGCCTCCTTCTGAACACCCAGCCTGACTCCGTCAACCTCCGTCGCCAGCGTGAGCGCCAGGACCGCCGTCGGAGACTTCCTGTCTGGCCATCCACTGATGTGGTTATGGAGGATCCTCCGGAGGAGGAATGAGGTACCGTTTCTCTTTTCGCATCTCACTTGCAAACTTGTCCACTCCTTTGAGTGATACAAGTTTGGGGGGATGTGGATCGGAAAAGGGAAACATTTGTTTTTTTATATTTTATTTACTGCTTTATTTTATTTTTCTTTGTTTTTGTTTTTGTTTTTTCTGAACCATCATCATCCTTGTTCTTTTGCTTCAATGTGAACAATTGCTCTCTGCAAGGTTTTTCACTCAAATTAGTATTTTGAACTCTTGATTTGTGGTACTAGTTTTGAATTGGATAGTCTTGAGAATTGTTTTAGGAGCTTTTGAACATAGGGCAGTCGGAACTACTTTGGATTATGTTGGTGTTGAGAATTATGACTTGTCTTTCCTTGAATGAGAATTGTTGATTCATAATTGAGATATTTGATGATTGAGAATGAAAATTTGTGTGATAGAGTAGCCAATGATAGGAGTTGTTTTGCTTGATGAGTTGATCTTTGAAATATAAATCCTGGCATGATAACTGTTCAAAGTTGGATAATTATTGAGGAGTAACAAAATTTTAACCCTGTGTAAAAATTTGAGCCTTTCTTTTCGTTTGATGAGTGACAAGGTTTTTAGACTTACTTCCTAGAATTTGATGAATTTCTCTCTTGAGGTTGCATTAAGTGTGGTAATAGGGTGAAAATGATTTTAGGCTTGTTCTTTCGAAGCCCATCTCCCATACACTAACCTTTAATTTCCATTTGTAGCCCCTTTGAGCCTTGAATAAATTTTCTTTGATTAGAAGGGTTGATGAATAAGAGGATTATGATTTATTGGAAGGTGTGAATTGTGGGACTGTGATGTGAGTCCATGTGCAAAAATAAGGGTTCCCATGGGTAAATTAATAGAAAAGAAGTGAATGTGAGTGGAAAAAGATAGAAAAAGAAAAAAATTCATATGCTTGTAAGTTCACGAAAGTTTAAAATAAGTTCTAAGGGGCCCTGAAAATTAAAAGGAACAAGATTGTGCATAAGAGAAAAATTATGTGGTTATGGTATGCTTGGATCTTTGGGGTTTTTATTGCTATATTTTGAGTCACTTAGCCAAATATATCCCACCTTTTAGGTAAGCCACATTACAACCAAAATAAGACCTTTCTGATTCCCTGAAAAGCCACACTAACAAGCAGTGGAGAGATGAGAAATTTGTCAAACTTATGGAGAGGTGAACTAAAACCTTGAGTGAGTGAAACACGAACCCTTTGTTTTTTGAGCGATGAGTGCAAACACTGCCCGGTGAGGTTCCTCCTCAATAATTTAACAATGAGAATTTGTTTGGATTGCATGATTTATATGAATGAGTGATACTTAGATTGCAAAAGAAGCTTGTGAGGCATTGCACACTTGTATCTGCATTTGATTCAATTTATTTTCTACGAATTGATCGAGGACGATCAATGGTTTAAGTTTGGGGGAGTTGATAAGTTAGTATTTTTACCAACTTATCTCTTTGTTCTTTGACTAATTGGGTTATGTTTGGATTATTTTACGTGTCTTTTTGTGCATCAATTGGCTTTTGTGCTCGTAATGTCGTGATTGGTGAATTATGCAGGTTTTTAGTCAGAAACAGGGAAGAATCGGGAATTGCTCGATGTTCTGGATCCACGTCGATCGACGCCCAGGGCACGTCGATCAATGCAGGTGTTTGAAGAACGATCGACGAAGAGAATTGAAGGGAGATCGACGCACGGTTCGAAAGCCAGGTCCACGTTGATCAACGCAGGATGTGTGTCGATCGATGCGGGTCCTTCAAGGCCGTCGATCGACGCGACTTCTCCATCGATCGACGCGGCGACGGGTTTTCCTAATCTGATCCTGATTTAAAGATAGAGACATATCTAATCTTAGATACTGTTTGATGCATCCATCACTACTATAAAAGGCCATGTAAAATTCAAAAATTAGGGTGGAAATCAGTAGAGCAATTAATATGTGTTTTAGGTTTTATGTTTGAAGACAGGTTTTTGTGGGAAGACATCTACACCCAAGTTTTATGCAATTCATGTTTTTCTTTATCTCTGATGATTTTATTCATGAATATGTGTAACTAAATTCCTTCTCAGATTCTAGGGTTTCGAAATATCAATTTATGCATGTTTGATTAATTGAATTATTTTCCATCTCCCATCGTAGTTTGTGAAATCTGTGCTTATTCATAATCTTGAGTTTGCTGGCCACATCTTAGGATTAATTAGTTGAGAACTTGAGACGTAACTGTAATAGTTTTCAATGGAAATAGTTTTTTACAATATAATTTGATTTCTTGTCCGAGCAGAAGGAGATAGATTATAGGAATAAATCTGTTGATTTTTGGAGTTAGTTAATTCATCTTGAGACCGAGCGGAGATAGGTAATTGACTAATCTACTTTATGAATTGTCCAACAAAGAAGTTCATAATACTTTTCTGATGTTTCACTACGAAGAGGAATTAAATTGGGAATTAATCGATTCATTCATACATGTCATACTTGATAGGTAGATATCCCTGGAATCTGTACTTCTCATAACTGCTTCATCAAAAGTATTTTATTTTCCTGTTTAATTTTAAGTTGAGACAAAAACCCAAAGTTTATTTTCTTCCCTAACCAGTATTTTGAGCACCTATGTTTTAGTATTTAAGATTTTTCGTTATTTCTTCCCCATGGGAATCGATAATTTATTTGCCGCTTTATTATTAGCTTTGCTAAGTCGCTAGTAAAGTAATTCTGCGATCAAAGACGATCCGAGTCCCTCATCCCCAGTACAAACACAAGAACGCTTCATTAGCTAAGGCACGTCACACTCTCGAAGGACTCTAGGACCGACGAAGGACCAACATCCGAAGGGAAAACCCCGAAGTAGGTCATTGTTAGGTGTTGATGTAAAAATCCCACCTTAATTTGATGTTTTGATGTGTTAAAACTATATACCAGAGTCTAGGCCTTAGAGTTATTACTTCATGTAATCATTGTATAGGATGATCGAGTTGTAATAGTCTAGGAGAAGAGAACTGTCAAAACTGTGGAACAATTTTGATGAAGACGCCATTCAGACGAGATAACTGTCAACCATAAAGGACGAAGAAAAGCAGAGCAGAGTAAAGGTTTCGAAAAACTGCGCAGACAGTGATGAGAATCAAGGTGGTCCAATATTGAAGAATTTAATTAAGTCATCTGGACTTAATTAAATTATTGAGGTGGTGATTTAAGAGAGATAAAATATATTTCAAGATATTATTAAAGAAAATAGAAGATTTGATTAGTCTTTAAATATCTTGGATATTTCTTAGATTTGATTTCTAGATTTGTTAGATTTGATTTTTAGCAAGATTTGATTTGATTTCCTAGTTTGATTAGGATTAGATTTGATTTCCTAGTTTGATTAGGATTAGATTTGAGTTTTCTCCCTATAAATAGGGCTTCATATTTTCATTGTAATTCAGTTTTCAGTTTAATAATATTTGTGAGTTTATTTCTCAAATTCTGAAAGCTCAAGAATTTCTGTGGATTACCTTGAAATTCGAATTGACTTATCAACCGGACTTACACATCCGATTGTGGTGTCTTCTACCGTTCTGCATCGTTAGTTCTTCAGCTTCTTGGGGCGTATATGAGATTCATCTGGAATACGTCATTTGAAAGGTCGAATTAGGGTTGCTGGACTTCCATTCCTAATATCGTTCTGTTTCTAGTTCTGTTCGAGTCATTTCCGCGTCGTGTCTACTCTTGTTCCTTGGCTGCGATCTAAACCTTCTGGCAAGGATCGTATCATTTTGAGATGGAGCCCAATGTGCAGTTCGAGAGCAAGATCCAGCCTATATTCCTAGTGGACCTATGACGAGAGCTAGGGCCAAGAAGTTAAGAGATGGATTACAAGTGCTGATTAAAGAGATTTGGGCTCAAGAAGTATTCAAGAAGCCCATCGGAGTTGAAAATAAAATTGGGCCAAGATGGATTAATTTAATTATGACATCTGGGCTTAATTAAGTTGATTTGGGCTTAGATATAATGTAATTTCGAATTTAATAGGTTTATTTAAGTTTTTAGAAGTTATTTTCAAGATATACATGTTGTATATCTTGAAAGATTTGATATGTCTTTTTAGATTTGATTTCCTAGATAGATTAGGAGTAGAGATTTCGTTTTTACACCCTATATATAGGGCTGCTTATTTTCGAATTTAGACGCAGTTTTCAGTTTAATAATATTTGTGAGTTTATTTCTCCAATTCTGAAAGCTCAAAAATTTCTGTGGATTACCTTGAAATTCGAATTGACTTATCAACCGGACTTACACATCCGATTGTGGTGTCTTCTACCATTCTACATTCGTTAGTTCTTCAGCTTCTTGGGGCGTATATGAGATTCGTCTGGAATACATCATTTGAAGGGTTGAATTAGGATTGCTGGACTTCCATTCCTATTATCGTTCCGTTTCTAGTTCTGTCCGAGTCATTTCCGCGTCGTGTCTACTCTTGTTCCTGGGCTGCGATCTAAACCTTCCGGCGAGGATTGTATCAGTTTGGCACCAGAGCCAGGTTTCATTTGTCAAATAGGTTGTCTTTATTTTCCTTATCATTTTGGTATCAAGAATCAGAGGTCGTGTCTCTCTTTTCTTATCTTTCTAGTTTAATTTCGTGTCTTATTGTGTCGTATCTCAAAAAAAAAAAAATTTGTTCCCTATCGTAGCCTCCTTGCATATTGAGTCATATTTCGTGTCACACGTCTGCTTGTCCAATTTCCTTAGTTCGTTCGTAGTGTAAAAAAAAAAAACGATTGGTATTGTTATTTTGATCTAGGTTATACGAGTTGGGGTTGTGTTTGGGGACGAGGGTATCTTGAAAGATATTGTTACATTCCTATCATATCTTTTCATACATATCCATATCATATCTTTTCCTCCATATCATTATCTTGAAAGATATTGTTACATTCATACCATATCTTTCCATCCTTATCCATATCACATCATATCTTTTATTCTTCTCATATATCCTATCATATCTTTCTTCACCCATATCAAATAAATCTCTATACATATCATATCCTATATTCGTGTCTTGGGTATTAGCTAAAATAATTCGTGTCTTTTATTCGTAACAGAGGCAACCCGCAGCCAAAAAAAAAAAAAAAAATAGAAAGGGCATTCGAACCCTAAAAAAAAAAAAAAAAAAAAAAGAGTTTTTGCCCTTTTCGCTACTTTTAAGTTTGATTTCTAGGTTCCCGTGGGTCTTCTGGTGGTCCTGGAAAAAGTCAAAATTTTTTGAAATTTGAAATTTTTTTGGGCCGAAAATTGGTTAATTTTAGTTGTGTCTGTTAGGTTCCTTGAGTCATTCCGAGTCTTTGCGTCCAATTTCTGTATATCCTTTTTCATAATTCCGGTTTTCTTAATTTTGTCAATTTTGAATTTTTTTTCATACATTTGGTAATTTGAGGTTCTTGAGTCTTTCAGAAGGAGAATTGAGTGGTAAAAGGCAAGAGTGAGTAAGATTATTAGAGGGATTGAAAAAAAAAGCCATATATATTGAGTGATACACGAGCGTGAGTGATTTCCCATAACTGAGTGATACACGAGTGCATGTGAGGTGGTGAGGTCCTTCATCTTTCTTTTTATCTAACCTTTCTTGCAGGGATGTCAAAATCTGATCAAAATGAGACTTCTGGTGGTGATAAGGGAGACAATACCCTTCGAGGACAAGTTAAATACATGATGGAGGCGCTACGATCTGAATTAAATAAGGCTTTGGAGATTGGATTTATGGACTTATGTGAAAGGATCGATGAGCGCATGAATAAAATAGAGCAATCACATACATCTGTAGATAATTCTGGTAATGGTGGACGAAGTCGACGTGGAGGAAAAAGCTCACATCAGAGACGAAATCCTAGTTATGAGGAGGACGTTGATGACGATGAATGTGATAATAATTTGGCGACGATCAAGATGAATATTCCTTCCTTTCAGGGCAGGAATGATCCCGAGGCGTATCTGGAATGGGAAAGAAAAGTGGAGATGG
>JAPKLW010007816.1:0-14352 GCA_026898455.1 Plectranthus barbatus | reverse complement strand
CTTGAATGCGATCACGGGGTCCTTGGCCACGATATCGGGGTTGTTCAGTCCGTCGAAGCCGATGGCCTTGCCGGCGGGGCCGTAGTTGTAGTTCCAGGAGATCTGCAGGGGGCCTCTGCCGAAGTAGCCCTGCCCCGCTGCGCAAGGGTACTCTTTGTTGTTGCTGTCGCAGTAGTTTTTGGATTCTCCATCAATCTCTCGTGTGTAACAGAAATCTGCAATGGTTAAATATTTCAATATGTTAGACAAAATAATTTATATGCATTTTCACTAAAGTTTACGATTCTTTTTTTAATTATGTAAATTATATATATATAGTAAAGTATTAAATATATCCATTTTATTGTGTAAATTTAGGAAAAACTCCATTGTTAAATTAAAATGATCGATCTAAAATATTTCTATCGCTATTATAAGTAACGGTATAGTTTTGTATGTGTGAAAATCTAGGATTATATGCATGCATATTACTTGTTTAAGAAAAATGCTTATGATTTTTAATATTGTAGTTAAATCGGGTTTTAGAAGAATTCATGTCAAGATCATATCACTATCTTAACATAGATTTTAGGCCTAACTTTTACATGACAGACCTAACTTCAAAACCTAAGTGTGGTCCGACCCAACTTATTTCAAATGAAAACTCTCCAATCTAGTTTTTGCATCTTATTCTGCAATGACAAGAAAAATGGAAGTGTTTTATGGTAATTTCACTTTAGAAATGAGAGTAAGATTATTTTTAATGTATGTTAACAGTAAACTATTCTTTTACAGATTAGAATAATTCCGATGGAAAATAAATAAATAAATGAGTAATGAAAGAAAAACTTACGTCCAGTCTCATGCGTGACATGCGCGAAGAAGGCCGCAATCTCCCTCTTAGAATCGTCGGCGGTGCCGGTGGTGCCGAACTTGGGGTACGCCTTGATGGCTTCGAGGAAGGCGGTGCGGGTGTAAAATCCTTTCCCGGCGCAGCCCGCCGCCGCCTGGTTAGCAATCCCGTTGAAGAAATTGTCTGTCACAATAGCACTGACTTGAGCTCCGTTATTTCCGCCCGTTGAAGCGTAGCACGGCCCAGACTGGCAACCATCGCCGCAAAAATCATTGCCGGTGCCGAAGTAGCCGAACCTGCTGCAGCAAAGGTTGGGTGCGCAGCCGCAGTTCTGGCCGGAAACCCATTTCCCGGTGGCCAGAAGGAGAGCAAGAAGGGTGTAGATAGTGAAGAGGCGCTTCATGTTTGGAGATGAGTGAGGAAATGTGTTGGTTTGGTGTGGAGATTATGGGTGGGATTGGTGGGTATTTATAGTGTAGTTTTAGATATTGTAGGGGATAGTGACGTTGGAAAATTGTTGCAATGGATATAATTTATTTCTTGACTTTTAGGATTGGCCAGCAATGAATGTTTAAGAAGGGTTTTCGCGGGAAAATATTACTCACTTAGTCCCGTCAGATTAGTTCATTTTTCTATTTTTGTCTGTCCCGCTAGATTAGTCATCTTTCCTAAGGTGGAAAAAAAATTTCTCATATTAATAAAATATTAATTCTACTATACTCACAAATATTAATTATTATGCTGAAACAAAAATAGACTAATCTAATGGGACGGAGGGAGTATAAATTATTGCAATATTTTTAAAATATATTATAACTTATGTGTCTTTATAAATAAATTTTCTAGTTATCTATTTTTTATCAAATTTATTACGTGAGTAAAAATCAAGATATGAATGTTAAATTTTGGAAAAAAATTGCAACCTAAATGACCACATTTTCGGATGTATGTATGACTTTTCAAAAGTTAATTTTGTTTCAAATAAGATTTTCACCAAGATGTTAACTTTCACTTACAGGATGTTTTATACCATTATAAATTTAAAACAAAACATAATTTGAATATTTGTTTTTTTTTTTAAATACGAGTAGTTCATGGCATATTTAAACAAAAATTACATGAATTTGTAATTACTATATTTGTATTATATTTTTCAGAAAAATACGGTACGTCCGAATCATTAGAGTAGTGCTTCATTTAATGGGGCGGATATTTATATAAATTTAAGTTATATGTCATAAATTTCAAAAGTGGAATAGTCACATAATTAAAGTTTCGTGTGTTCGGAACCTTCTATGAATAGGGAACTAAATTCAACCATTAACTTGGAGATTTTGGACGACTTAATTTCGATTGAAACATGTGAGTTAAGTTGTATCATACTCGAATATGAGTTCTTTAATATCGATTGAACTTCAAGCTTTATATATTATTAAGTTTACGAATTTAATTAAACTCAAACAAAACTTTCTAAATTTATAATTATTCTTATATATTCATTATTTTCTTTTAAAAAATAAATTATGTTATCTATAAAAATGATATCGACTCAATTTATTCTTTTCCCATAGCCAATGAAGTTGATTAAAACCTAATTGCAGTAAAACTTACAAAATACTATATGTTTGATAAGAGTAAAAATTTCTTGAAGATAATTTGCTTAGGTTGCTCATAAGTTAAAACACTATTAAATTGAAATTTAGCTCATTGACTAATGAACTTGAGCTAACTTTCATTGAATTAAGATCCGAATAATCCACGAATAGCTCGACTAATTCACCTTCTTAATTGAACCTAGTTAATAACATTTCTAAATGATCTAGTCTTGTGGGCTCATTGCACAATTTGAACCTAATAGATTTGACACTTAGTATACATCTTGGAGATTTTAATAAAACTGATCTAATAGTGAAATAAATAATTATACTATCAAAATATAATATGTTTTAATTATATAAATATCATCACCCACGGATGTATATAGAGACTAGGGAGGTTTCAGTCCCTAATCAAAAAAAAATTCACTTTTTACTTTCAGTAGTACTAAAATTAGTCTTATTCATTTATAAATTGTGAAAAAGAGGTAGCTAATAATTAACAAAAAAAAAAAGGTTTGAATGCCTGAATATGAAGAGGTGACAAAGAAGTTTTATCATTTTAATCATAATTTTTAGATCAATTTATAATATCTAGTTTGGTTTTAGTGTTTATTATGAAAGGAACGGAGTTAATATGTCAAGGGCTAATGTGTCAATAAATTATTGTTGACAACGATTATAACTAATCTATTATTAATATTGTTGAGTACCCCAGGCAACTCCTGCACCCAGGCTCCCTTAGCATGTCCCAATTTCTTCTTTAAAGTGCCGATGATAGTCTTGTTCGTCGACTCGGCTAGTCCGTTAGCTTCTGGATATCGTGGTGTCGACAGAAGCAAACGTATCCCAAGATTGACGCAATAATCCTTGACTTTTTGGCTGACGAATTGCCTACCGTTGTCAGTAATTATCTCCCTGGGCAACCCGAAGCGACACACCAGGTGCTTCCAGATAAAGGAAACCACTTCCCTGTCTCGAACCCTCGCTAGGGGTTCCGCCTCCACCCATTTAGTAAAGGAATCTGTCGCTACCAGAACGTACTGCCTACTGGCGAGACCCTTCGGGAGTTGCCCAACAATGTCCAGCCCCCATTGGTAGAAGGGCCAAACCGGTATGTTGGCATGTAATAACTCTGCCTTCAGGTGCGTCATCCCCGCAAACCGCTGACACGCATCGCACTTTATAAGATGAAGCAGAGAGGCTATTGTTCAGAAGTTGGAATCTCGACGACTCGAACACGGATTGGGCATGCAGAGCAGCGAGTTCGGCCATCTCTCCCTTGACCTAAGCGAAGGCAGTGCTCGTTTCGTAGGAGCGTTGCATCCAAGCATGCTCCGAGTTCATCACCTCAAAATAATCGCTTCGCAGGTCACCAAAGCTCTGGAAGCAGGAAGATTGTGTTACTGTATTTACGGTTAGAACGATAACGAGGAGTAGGAAAGGTGTAAATCCTTACCAGGAGCATCTGGCGGAAGTGTGTGAATGTTCGGCCGACGGGGGGCTGGGGGTATTCCATGGTGGACCAGCAAGCAGCATCTGGATGAATTCGACGAGCTCCTCGTCGGTTGCAGGGTCCCTTGGCCCCGACGAGTTTGGCTCGCGGGCTAGGACAGTTCGCGTTGTTCCGGTGTCTTGAAGGTGGGCGTCCTTGGTGTTGTTTCCCAGGTCCGGATTCGTGACTGTCCTCTCCCGGCTCTCCGTCGTAGGGCCCTCCTTTTGCCTCCGAAGCCGCTTGTTCCGGTGCTCCGATGCTTCCGTTTTGGGATTGGTACGGGATGTTGAATCCCCCATGGTGTCGTCGATATCATCGGTTGGTTTCTCGACGGTTGGCTTGTTTTGAGTTCTGGAGGGGCCTTCGCCTTGGGTCGGCTTAGTGGATGGCTTGGGCGGTCGACGGTCTTTCTTCTTCTTGCTCGAAGAGTCTCGCTTCTTCTTCTTCTTGTCCAGGATTGCTCGTAAGGCACTACCAGTTGGTCTTTCCATTGCCTCGTGAATTCCCTCGGCGTCGATGTAGTGACCACGACGAAGGGATTCGAATCTCCTGTTGTTGACTGCGTAGGCTTGATCGAGCCGGCTCTGTTCTTCCTCGGTAAGATCGAAAGGTTCGTATGCTGCAGGACAAACAAAACGAGATAAGTGTAAGGAAGTCATATTCGACGAGCAGAGTACGAAAGGGTACTTACGATGGGGATCGTGAAGGTGACCCCTGAGTCGAGGAAATTCATCAGAAATCTCAAGATAAAAGAAGTGCAGGGCCCGGTTTTTCATGTTAGAAGGGGTTTTCTGTACTAGTGGTTCGGGTTGGTGGTGTCTCTTAGAGAAATACCATAACTTTCTTTGGACCTACGCACTAAAGCGTAAAGGTCGACGAACTCCCTTACTGAAGGTTCGCCGAGCCCTGCTTCCCTAAATACTAGAAGAGTACCGAACATATTGAACCAAGCAACAGGGGCTAGTTGCATGGGGGCTAAGCCGTAATAGTCTAAGACTTTGACAAAAAATGGGTGCAAGGGCAAATTTATCCCCTTCTCGAAAACCCTAGTGGAGAAGGCGGTGAAACAGAGAGGAGACCTATGCGGGTGGTCGTAAAGCCTAGGCGCAATGGCTTTGATTTTGGGGGGTATACCGTACGTTGTGAAAGTATGGTTTAGTGAAGTCTCTGATATACGGGAACAGGCTGTGGTTAACACCCCCTTGAACCGGCTGTCGTAGTTCGCCGGAAATTTCCCTGGTGCCGGAAAATCATCCGATCCAGAGGTGGAAGGAGAAGAAGAAGCGTCTGGACTGGGACTACCAGACATGTTTTCCCTAAAGCTAACGCGGAACTTATGAAATAAAGAGTGGGAGTGTACCGTGTGGCGGCACCGGAATCGCGAGAGGGAGACTTTTTTTCTGTCGAAACCGCGACTTTGCGTGCAAAGATATCGCCTGAAGGGTTGGAATTCTCTGGAATCCTGATAAAGGGGGGAGAAGTGGAGAAGACAACCTTATAAAACTCAAAACGACGCTCCCTCGAAAAGCGGGATTCGCTTTTTCTTCTCAACGAGCCGGTGCGCGACACCTGTCATCGTATTTATTGCGATCGATTTGCGCGGGATCTGAAATGACAGACCGCCGTTTGAATGAAATTAACGTCGATACCCCAAGGGTATATTCGACGAATGTCTGAGAGTACCATCGCGGGGAAAAACCATACCAACACCTATCGGGGGTGCATTCGGCGAGAGTTTGAGGCAAAGTAGTGCCAATGTAAAATTCCCAAGGGTGAGGGATTTGAAAACCTTTTGGCACCGACATGGTCGTGCGGAAGGTCTGCTTCTCGTTATAAACGGAAGCAGGGCCAGAAACGAATCATCGATTCAGTCTGCGCCATGGGGGTAGTCAAAAGAAAATGTAAAATTCTTTTGGCTAGTCTTGGGGGCGACAAACGGGCACCAGTGTCGGGACACGTTCGTCGAACCCAAGTATTTATGTCACTTACGAGAAGGGGATGGAGAAACTCTCGTAACTCGCTGGGGACCCGAGCACACGGGTCCACCACGAGGCTTGCCGAAGTGGTGAAAACTTTTCGAGAGCCCTCTACGCATCTCCCAAAAAGTTTGGGGGCTATTGTTGAGTCAGTCTCGACGGGCCTATATTCGACGAGACATTTCACAGTTCAACAGGTGCATGTTCGACGAATCACTTCACAAGTTCGACGGCTACTCCAACCGAGACCCTCAACATTCTGTAACCGCTGGGAACGAATGGAGCGTGGCTTTAAATGCTTTAAATTCGATCAACAATTGTAACCGCTTATTTCTGAACCCATTATTTGTATTTATTGTGGTAATCATGTGACAAATGTATAAATGGTGGTCAGGTGAAAGAAATAAGACACAGTACCTTCTCTACGAACCTCACATATTTGCTAGTATACAATCACTCTTTTTGTGCATCAAAAATATTATATTGTCACATTATTGTGAGTGTTAACTTGTTTCTACTGTAAAATTGGCGTATTTCTATTATTACTATTGTAAGTTAATGTTTTTACTCAATCATGTAATTTTTATCATTAAGTAACCTCAAAAATCTTTTGAATTCCCCCCTAATGCCTGGTAGCATAATTCTAGTTATTCAACACACCAATAAACAACGAGTACTATATGAATAACAGCTTGTTTAATTTAGAATGGATATAATTTTGTTCATGGTTGTAAAAAATCGCTAGGCGCTCAAGAGGGGCCTAGCGCCTAGGCTGTTTAGGTAGGGACTAGGGGTAGTTAATCTGTAAGCTAAATTTAATGTTTAATATATAAAATATAATTATTTTTAAATAAATATATAAAAAATAGGCTGCTTAAACTGATTAGGCGGCATGCAACATGCTTAATCGACCACCTAAGTGGCGTGTAGCGAGCTTGGCTAGCCACCTAAATCGGCGCCTAGGCATCGATTACTCGTCAAACTGATTGGGCATAGGGATTAGTGGATAATCGGTTCAGTAGAGGACCGCCTAGCGCCTAGGCGGGGCATAATCGGTCCTAGACGGGGATTTTTACAACACTGATTTTGTTATCTATAACGTAATATTATAATTAAAACATATGAAAATAAAAAAAAATGAAAAAAAATATATAATCTATAAACAAAATGAAAGAGTAAGCTGGATTCATTCAATTCTGTGTATGTAGTATACATTTGGTTCACGTAGTGTTTGGTCAAGCCTAACAAATTAGCGACAAAAAACAATATTTATGCAACAAAATTACTGCGTGACAAGCGGTAGCAGCCGCAGCCTCATCCATTGCATGCCAAATCACCTCTGTTTTTCCTATCACATTAAAATATATTTAATTTAATGATACAAGTCATCCATTCAAATCAACTACATAAAATATTTGAAACAAAAATAAATAAATTCAATATCAATCACTTCTCTTTTTCGAAAAATTATATTTTAGAAAATATATATTTAAATTGAATATATATAGTTTTTTTAAATATGTTAAAATATTTTTTATTTTACAAAGTAGTTGGTCGGTAGTCGAATTAGGCAATCTCATGATTCAAATCTTTGTATATACATCAGAAAATATTTCGAGTTTCGACGCAATATAATATATGAGTGGTTCTAAACACAACCACATTTTATCTCCTTACAGCCCCTTTAAAATAATTAAGATATGATATTCATATTTTATCCTTATAACTTTAATTTTAAAAAATTGATATTTAAATGTATAATCCATTATCAAAACCTTCATGAATTAAAACACCCATTAAGCTATCACCTTCCTTCGCTGTCATTGACGCAGAATCTGGTAAAGAATTCTGCGTGAATTTTGCACTACAATTGAAGGCAACAGCCCCAACACCCAATTCATTCTTTTACCTTCTCAATTCAATTTCTTGACCGACATACATATTATCTGTGTACTCTGTGAAATTTATTAGCTTTTGTTTATACTGATTTTTTTTTTCATTAATTCCATTGTGAAATTAAAATTATACAATAATTTATAGTGTATTGCAAAAAAAATCACATTGAAGAGTGCATGCGTGTTTTTCTTGAAATCAAAAGAATGGAAGGAGTAAATAGAAGAAAAAAGCAAAAAAAAATCTGATAAATTTCGTAGAATGTTTGCTGTGAGCATGGTATTGTAGAAGAATTAATAGATGTTAAAGGCGTGTAAATATCTTAAATTTATCTTACAATGATTTTATTAATTTTGATATGAGAAGATATCCTAAATCGAATGATTTTAAGGTTTTGATGGAGGCTTTATTTTTCAATTGTAGCTTTATTTTAGGAGTTTTGACGGTGTTTGTTTTAGGTTATATATTTGAATATTACTTTTTAATTAGAATTTTAAATTAAAACCACAAGGTTAAATTTGAAATGTTATATAAATATATTTTTTTGAAGTGGCTGCGAGGAGAAAAATTGTGGCTGTGTTTAGAATCAGCTTAAAAATATATTGTAAATACATTTATTTAATAAATATTTGGAAATTTTACAATGTATTCTTATCTATTAATTGTTCAATAGTCAGAAGTGGAAATCAAACGATTCAAATCTCGTGTTAGATGAATTGGTTCAAATTTTCAAATTACTCATTAAAAAAAAAAAAAGAACATCCATCATTTCTTCAAAAATTAAAATGGGCCCAATAAAGAACTATTAATCAACAACGAATCAAGCACGGACGAAAGCCCACTTAGCCTCAAAATCAAGCCCAAAAGACCCTTTCGAGACCACTGAAATATATGCAAAATTGCACTTAATTAAAATTGTCATCTTATTCGTAAAACACCTTTATTTGCCTTTATAAGTGTTAGGGGTATATCTAGAATAAGCCCATTAAAGAGATTTAAAGTGAGGTCCACTCGCATTTCTAAAGCTAAATAGCAGTAGGCCCAAGACTGACAAAAGTAGGAATAGCTCGCAGGGTTCGCATGAAGTAGTTCGACCAAGATATGCGAACTAGGCAACTCGACGAAATGAGCAACATCCTCTTAGAGGAGAGGCCCGAAGAGAGCTACTTCTAGCGAGCTACTCAACGGTCAAGAGGACGAAAGGATAAGTTTGTGGAAATCTCAGAAGTCGTTGAAGATAGGGACGTTGAACAACCCCGATAAAGCCGGAGGTCGCTACCCAATTACCTCGATGAGAGTCCAGGAAACCCTAATGCCCCCAAAACCCTTATAAATAAGTCTTTGTAAGCCGGATTTCGACATCTAATTTTTTCTACGTTTGTACTCATTTTGGTTAACCTGGTTCCAGCTGTTCTTGTGTTCACCGTCGAGCTCGATGCCATTGAGGCCAAAGCTTGATCAAGCAACTCATTATATCGGAATAAGTCGTTTGTTTCAATCGCATTGTATTTATCGGTTTAATTTACGAGTTTACTATTGGTGATTCGTAGCGAGTTTGTGTTTATTTATCTTTGTTTCACTATGTCAATTTCAATCATATTATGTTTACTTTTATTCCCTGCTTTATTCGGATCACGAGTTCTCGGGGCCCGTATCCGTACAAAACGAACCTCAACAATAGGCATATATTACTTAACATGGTCCGCTTTATAGTGAATGAATCGGTCATTGTTTGAACTAGAAAATAACTAGTGCACACTATTGGACTTTTTCTGTTTTACATATATTATTATACTTATCTGTTTTATTTTTAATCATTGTCAATTTCGTTTAATTATATTTAACATATTTTATGAAAGAAAGATTGAATAGATACATATAATTAATTTCTGTAGCAAAAACAAAGACTTCTAATTATGAAATAATTATTATATGTTTAACTCATTATATTTTAACAAATATAAAAATATTATTAAAAAAAATGGATTCCATCTATTTTGATAATAAATAAATTTCCTCTCTCTGCCACAGCAACACCAATAAATGATTTTAGCCCCATGTACTCTGCCTCCTCCAGGGATTATAAAATTCACTTTATCTTTTATTATTTAAAAATGCATTTCGTTAGCAGAAAATCATAATTCAATTGTAGCTATATATATATAGTATGAATGATCTTTGAGTTTGTTTCAGAGGCTTTGTACTAAGTTCTACTGCATTGATTTTCTTCTTTTTAACTTATTGGTCGTGTGTAGTGTTGTTCAATTTTAACACATATTTGACCTTCTTCTACAAATATTTATTGTCTAATTTGTTCGAGGCATAAATAATTAAAATGTCTTGTCTACGTTCAATAAATTATGAATTTAAATTATATTGAGAGTAGTCAGGTGAAATTTAAATAAAAATTAGAATGCGCAGAATCAAAAAACAAAATGTTGATTTAATACATTTCAAGGAAATTATCCTTGTAGAAATGCTATAAACAACATTAAATATTTTCATGTTATTGCCACTATTTTACATTTTAAATTGTTTGATCAATAGTTTTCTTAAATTTCAATATTTGTAATTTAAAGTTAATGAGTTATCTTGTTTGAATTCATTGATAATGTGACTCTTTTTTATTTTTAAAACAGAAATAATATATTTGATTGGAACACAAATACAATTTGAAAAGTGAGAATTTGATCCAATTAAATGAATATACTATTTACTAAAGATTTCAAAAACATATTTCAAACGATAAAACTAGCTATTCCGAGATTCTCAATATATTTTTCACTTGATTAGTTTAACTTTTTATCTATTAGATGAGTCAATTGAACAACTCAAATTTTTAATTTGAACTCACACCTTCACTCACACAATTAAATATTCTTGTGGAAGATCAAACTTATAACTCTTAAAGACAAATTACTTTCACAACTATATCCAAGTATAAAAGAGACAAACTTCCTCATTAACATTTATAATTCTTGATATGCCATTATTAAAATTATGAAAATTTTATTTTATTTTGTTGTTTTACGTATTTTCTAAAATCATTTTAATTTTGTAGGCATGTATATTATATATCAGTTTAATAAGGAAAAAGTATAAATTATATTACAAATTATCCTAATTTTGTCAAATATATTACAAACTATGCATATTATCAAAATATATTTACAAACTATCAGTTTTGTTCCAAACTATTGTAAATTTCTCAGTTATATTACAAAATATATACGTTCCTAAATAAATGTTGAAACTAGACATGGCCATTTGGGCCCTGAACCGGCTGAACCGGACCCCTTTCTACACGGGCCGGTTCCGGTTCCAGTTTTTCAGGCCCGCGGAACCGCCGGTTCGGAACCGGCTGAACCGGCGGTTCCAATATATATATATATTTTTTAATTTCTAAAAATATTATAAAAGATGCATGGAGGAGGATTGAACCTAGGACCTCCAATGAAGTTCCTGAGCACTTATCCATTGAACTACAGCACCTCCGTTGAGTGAAAAGCATTGTTAAATACTCCATCCGTCCCATATTATTAGACACGGAGGGAGTGGCACCTGAACCAAGATAAATAGTAAATAAATGTTTAAAGAAAGATTAATTCAAAAAATATTAATAAAATAATTACTAATTACAATCTTAAAAAAGTCAAGAAATGTAGGCGGAGTGATTAAGATTATGTTTTGTTAATAATCATTAGTTAATTTTAATTATATTTTGTTAATTTTTTGCCAAATAAGAAAACGTGTCTAATAAATGGGACGGACCGAAAATGAATACATGTCTCATACAATGGGACAGAGGGAGTATATAAGTACATATAAATACGAGATTAATATAAGTAATTCTAATTTTTCAATATTTCTTATATATTACTAAACAAAAATAATAATATCTTTAAATAGGATATATAATTGAAAAATATAATTAATTTTTTAATGGATTCTTAAAATTCATACTAATGTTATTTATAAGTTAAAAGAGTTTCAAAACTATTACATGAATAATGAACAACATACTATTAAATTTAAAATCTTCATATTTACTTCAAACCAATGAAATTGATTGTTAAAATATTATTGTATCTTATATGTTATAATATATCTCTCACATAACAATAAATTGATTTATAATAAGTATAAACTTTTAAGATTGCTACTGACTTAAAAGTAAATCTTAAATTAATGGATATATAATATATCATATTTATTTATACTAACTTTTAAGAATATTATTTTAATAGAATGTTATTTAGTTTACAAGTATACGATTTAATACAAAGATTGGACTGAAAATATAAAATGAATGCACAAAGAATTAAAGAGGTTTTAATTTTCATACATACTAATTTAACTCAAAGGTTATATTATAAAAAATGATAATATATGTCATTAAAATCTTATTATTTAATAATTAATAGATAACAAATATAAACTTATGTTACTAAAATATTAAGTAATTAAAACATTCATAATATATCATATTCTTTTATATTATAACTTATAAGTTATAACATATTTCACATTATAATTATAATAGATTTATAACTTTAATAGTTTTATTTATTTTAGATCAAATATATACCATCAAAGGATTTGTAGCCTAGTGGATATATGATCTCTAAGTACATATAAATAAATATAAGCATTGTTAATAGTTTTATTTATTTTAGATCAAATATATACCATCAAAGGATTTGTAGCCTAGTGGATATATAATCTCTAATATTCCGAGAGGTCACAGGTTTGAATCCTCCTCTTCACATTTTATAAAATTTTTAAAAAAAATTAAAAAATGGAAACCGGCCGACCCGCCGATTCGACCCGGAACCGCCGGTTCCGGGTCCAAAACCGGAACCGTCCCCCTTATTAGGCGGGCCGGTTCAGGGCCCAATTTTCTGGAACCGCCGAACCGGCGGTTCCGAACCGGAACCGGCCCGTGGGCATGTCTAGTTGAAACTATCAAATTTATGATGAAAACATATAATTATAGTTTATTAAAAGTTCTCGACAAATTAAAAAAATGATAAAATACCTATTTTAATTTTCATATTCATTTTGCTCTCGTCTCTCACTTTGCCAAATAAAAAAATTATATATTCTTGTGAACAATACTAATTATTGAGGGTCGAATAATAATAATGATACATATATTTGACATATATAAATACCGTCAATAATTATTATTTTTTACAAGAATATTTGATTTTTGCTTCGCTGAAATGAGAGACGAAAGGAAAACGAAAATTAAAATAAGTATTTTTTTCATTTTTTCTTTTAACTTTTCAAGAATTTTTATGTCGATATTTTTATGTATAATTATATATTTATTTAAAATTTTAAAATACAAATAAATATGTTTAAATAAATTTGATAGTTGTAATATTTATTAGAAATATATATAATTTGTAATATAATCTCGATCATTAGTTTATGGCCTCCTCAAAAACTTAACACGCTTCTCTCTCACCTCGTGCAAACAAACCATTGGATAAGCTTACGCCCACAATGGCAAACTTATGCAAACTACGGAAATCATAGCAAATAATCACATTAATACAAATTATAATGAAAAGTAAAATAAACATAAAACTGAATTGCTCATAGACTCTTATGATAACGACATAGCAAAGAACTTTAACCGTTAAAGAAAACTTAAAAAAACTTTTTATATTAAAATGCTAACTAATAATTCAAATAATGGAAAGTGCAATATAAATTCATCAGAATATTTATATTTAGAAAATGAGAATCCGTCGCATTAAAAAACTCAAGAAACAAGCACAAGTTGCACACCAAACTGACAGGTGGCTGAAGCCGTCAACTGGCGGATCACCACAAACCCCCACACCAAACTCAACCCCACCTCACAATTAGCAATTAATTCACCAAAAAAACTTTTCCACAGGGATAAGCTTTGAATGGAAAAGAAAACACCAATTTTTCATAGAAGTGCTGAACCCAAAAGCTATCCCTTTCTGCGGAATCAATCCTATCTTTTTATGCAAACAAACAATATCCCAAAACCCCTTTTACTTATGCCCCTCTTTTCTTTTCATACCCTCCCCATCTTTCCATTGCTTTCCTTCCTATATATAACATACGTAAACCAACACCACTATTTCTTCCTCACACGCAAGCTCAACCCAAATTCTTAGGTGAAGATGTGCTACCCCTACTGGGTGGGTGATCAAAAGTCTGCTATTCCCCGGAGGCTTTTGGTTGCATTTGTGGCAGCCGCCGCCGCGGAGGCAGTGACACAGCAGCAACCACGGGTGGAGGCCGAGGCAGAGGCAGGCAGCAGGGTTGTGAAGCTGTGTCTTTGTTCACCCACCACCCATCCGGGTTCGTTCAGGTGTAGGCTTCACCATAGAGAGTATCAGTGGGTTAATAGGTTGGGGCCTAAGCCTAGTTAGAATAATGGATGTGCATATGTAAATTTCTCTACTGTTTTTCAGGTCAGTACAGCTGTATTTATGGCTTCATTCTCTACTCTACATTAATAGAACTCCGCAGAAAAATCAATGCCAATGTCAAGGTAAAAATATATATTCATAT